>BQKN01001043.1:419700-432193 GCA_022839385.1 Asparagus kiusianus
ATCCTCTTTAGTAAGATCAATGATTTTATATCTATTAAGTATTATCTATATTTTCTTATACAACGAGCCCTATCCCCTTGGGGTTGGTTGTGATGTTACTCGCTAGCGCTTTGACGCTCGTTGTCCCTCCCCATTTCAGGTAGCGAGCCAAGAGCCCGGAGAGTCGCAGGTTGATGGCGACACACTTTAGTGTCCAGTTGCTTATTTTTAGTTATGCTTTTTTTTGGAGCTCCACTTTAGATTTTTGTTAGTCATTTGAGGACTATATCCTAGATGTTGTAAAGGCGGTGTACCTTATTTTCCTTTGCTCAGATTTTCTGTATTTGAATATTGTGAGAACTCCAGTTTATTTATTCAGACATTGACTATGTATTTCCATTTGTTGGATGATGAGATATTAACATGGTCACTATCATTTCTTCAGTTATTTTTTTGTATTATCTCCTACTTGCTTTTGTACCTACACCTGTTGTTGTCTCTACTAGATAGATGTTAATTGTGATGGTGAAACATATTATTGCACGGTATGGTGCAAGGTAGGTTTGACATTCTTGGTTTCACCTTGGACTGCAGCCTTGTGTGAACCCAGGGGCGTCACAACTATGATGAGAAAGAAGAGCTGGAGATGAAGGCGCATAGTGCCTTACAGCTCTGTTTTTCCGATGAGGTCCTGCGGGAGGTTGCAAATGAAGATATCGCCGCCAGTTTGTGGCTCAAGTTGGAGAGCTTATACATGATGAAATCTCTAACGAACAAGATATACTTGAAGCAACGCCTCTTCACTCTTCGCATGAAGGAAGGTATGTGAATTAAAGACCACTTAGATAAACTTAACACTATTCTTATGGATTTAAAAATTATTAATGTTAAAATCGACAAAGAAGATAAAACACTCATCTTGTTATGTTCATTACCTCATTCCTATGATCAAACACTCATATTGTTATGTTCATTACCCCATTTCTATAAAATTTTTATCAATAGCATGTTATACGGTAGATATACATTTTCTTTGAAGGATGTCAAATCAGCCTTACATTCAAAAGAGTTAAGATAGAAAGTGTCTGTCGTAGGAGGAGATGATCAAGCTGAAGGCTTATTCGCTCGTGGTCGTCCTGAAAAGGGTGTTGGTGGTAGAGGCAGGTCTAGAAATATGTCTAGATCAAATTCCAGGACAATAAAATATGTTAAATGTTATTATTGTCACAAATGTGGGCATATAAAACCTAATTCTCCAGCGTTCAAAGCAAAGAATAATTCACGGTCGAAGTCTGGGGAGATAAAACTTTCAGTTGCCACTGTAACTGAAGAGTCTTCTAGTTCATATGAAGTTCTTTCAGTTAGTGTTAATACTCATTCACAAGATGAGTGAGTTCTTGATTCAGGTTGTTCCTATCATATGTGTTCGCATAGGGATTGGTTTGTCACATATCAGTCTATCGATGGTGGGAATGTCTTGTTGGAAAATAACATGCCTTGCAAGACTGTTGATATCAAATCAATTAATATTAGCACCCATGATGATATTGTTAGAACATTGAGCAATGTTCGTCATATTCCAGAGTTAAAAAAGAACCTCATTTTTTAGGCACCCTTGACTCAAATGGTTTTTTAAGTTTTTGGATGAAGGTGGAGTTTTGAGAGTTAGTAAAGGCTCTCTTATTGTGATGAAAGGAAAGAAGGTAAATATCCTCTATATCCTTGAAGGCAGTACAGTGATAGGTGTTACAGTAGTGTCATCCTCAGAGGATTTAGATTCAGACACTACATGTTTGTGGCATATGCGGTTAGGGCATATGAGTGAGAGAGGACTGGATGTATTGAGCAAACAAGGGCTGTTTTGTGGTCAGAAAATTATTAAGCTAGACTTTTGTGAGCATTGTATTTTCGGAAAACATCATAGAGTATCTTTTATTACCGGTGTCTACAGAACCAATGGTACTTTAGATTATATCCATTCAGATGTTTGGGGTCCCCCCTTAGGTTCCATCGAAAGACGGAGCTCATTTTCTGCTAGCATTGATTGATGATTATTCCAAAAAAGTTTGGGTGTATCCTTTGAAGCATAAGAGTGATATTTTTGCAACCTTTAAGTAATAAAAAGTTATGATTGAGAAGTAAATAGGAAAGAAAGTGAAGCGTCTCAGAACCGACAATGGGATGAAGTTTTATTCTATAGAGTTTGACCAGTTCTGCAAGACTAAAAGTATTGTACGCCATCGTACAGTTCAACATACACCGCAGCAAAAAAGGAGTTGCAGAAAGGATGAACATAACACTTTTACAGAGAGCTTAGTTTATGCTCTCTAATGCCGATTTGTCAAAAGGCTTTTGGGCTTAGGCAGTCAATATAGCTTGCTATTTGATAAACAGATCTCCTTCTACAGCAATTAATTTTAAGACTACAGAAGAGGTATGGTCTGGTGCCCCTGCTAATTACTCTCATTTAAGAGTATTTGGTTGCTCTGCTTATTTTCATGTTAATGATAGTAAGCTTGAACCTAGAAGAAAGTTATCTTTCTAGGATATGCTACTGGAGTGAAGGAATATAGATTATGGTATTCTGATCCCAAGTCACCTAAGTTTATTATTAGTAGGGATGTTACTTTTGATGAAAAATTCATGCTTCACCCGAGAAAGGAGTTTGTTATTGATACTACAGGTACTGAAAAGGAGTCTAGCAAGCAGGTGGAGCTAGAGAGCTCAACTTCAAAGAAAGTGCTTGAGGGCGTTCATGTTGAACCAGTTCATACTGCGTAAGGTTCAACTTCAGATACTGATACACCGCAAGAGCAACAGTATAATATTACCACCGGGAGAACAAAAAGGTATATCCGACCTTCTCAACACTATGTAGACATGCTTGCTTACGCTTTGAGTATAGCAGAATCGATTGAGATTCCAGAGTCTTCTACCTATAAGGAGGCTATTAGTGGCAATGAGGCTGCAAATTAGACTATTGCGATGACTGAAGAGATGAAGTCTCTTCATAAGAACCATACATAGGAGTTAGTGAAGCCACCAAGGGGATAGAAGATCATTGGCTGTAAATGGGTCTTCAAAAAAAAAGAATGAGCTTCAGATACAGATTCTATAAGGTACAAGGCACGCTTGGTAGCTAAAGGCTATAGTCAAACAGAAAGTGTAGACTTCAATGAAGTATTCTCTCCAGTTATAAAACACATCTCAATCCGCATGTTGCTTGCCATGGTTACTCATTCTAATTTGGAGCTTGAGCAACTTGATGTGAAGATGACTTTTCTACATGGTGAGCTTAAGGAGCAGATCTTTATACATCAGCCAAAGGGGTTCATTGTTGAAGGAAAAAAAGATCATGTGTGCAAGTTGAAGAAATCTCTTTATGGGATGAAACAGTCTTCGAGACAGTGGTATTTAAGATTTGATACTTTCATGTTTGAGCATGGTTACTCTAGGAGTAAATATGATAGTTGTGTTTATCATAAAAAGCTCAATGATAGTTCTTTTATGTATTTGCTTTTGTATGTTGATGATATGTTGATTGCAGCTAAAGATATGTTAAAAATCAACGAGTTAAAATCTCAACTCAAACATGAGTTTGAGATGAAGGACTTGGGAGCAGCAAGGAAGATTTTAGGAATGGAGATCCACAGGAATAGGCGAGAAGGAAGTTTATTCCTATCTCTGGAGAAATACATCAAGAAGATATTGGAAAGATTTGGCATGCTTGATGCCAAGCATGTGAAGACTCCGCTTACTACTCATTTTCGTCTTTTAGCAGATTTATCACCTCAAACTGAAGAGGAGGAGCAGTACATGTCTTATGTTCCTTATGCTAGTGAAGTTGGAAGCATTATGTATGCTATGGTCCGCACCCATCCAAATATTTTACACGCAGTCAGTATTGTGAGTCTGTATATGGATAAGCGTAGAAAGGTCCATTGGTAGACTGTGAAATGGATACTTAGACATTTGAGAGGATCTGCTAATATTGGTTTATATTTTGGCAGGAATACAAACGCATATTGCAGAATATTTGGCTATTCTGATTCAGATTATACGGGCGATTTAGATAAGAGACGATCCCTGTTATATATTTACTCTTTTAGGTAGTGCCATTAGTTGGAAGGCGACTCTATAGTCGACAATTGCTCTATCTACCACTGAGACAGAGTATATGGCAGTCACAGAAACAGTGAAAGAAGCAATTTGGTTGAGATGTTTGGTTGAAGATCTCGGCTTACACCAAGGTGTTACTTCGGTATTTTGTGACAGCCATAGTGTTATACATTTGACAAAGCATCAGATGTATCATGAAAGAACCAAACATATAGATGTTAGGTATTATTTTATCAGAGAAGTTAAAGTCAACAAGATTAAAAAAATTGGTACTGCAGACAATCCAACAGATATGATGATGAAGCTTATACCTTTGCACAAGTTCGAGCATTGTCTCAAATTGCTTGGAGTTCAACAAAGGGAAGGTTAAGTCAGTAAGGGGCTTCTGGCGAGACAACAAGAATGAAGAGAAAATCTTCATATTCAAGTCAAGGTGGAGATTTATGAAAGTGACTTGAATGATGTTGAATACGACTGCCTAATTTTTGTGACAATTTGTCAAGCTTTACAACTCTTCACCTACCGCTTTTAATTTTTTATTAATATTAAGAAGCTATAAATTGGGGGCAAGGATGAGAGTTTAGAGCAAGCAGACTCAGAGAAGAATTAGAGAGAAAAACAAGAAGTGAGAGATAGAGAAAAGAGAGTGAGATAGAAAGAGAAATATTTCTTTGTGTGATTCTCTGATTAGAGAGTGATCTCCTCTTTGTAATATTCTCTTTTGTGAATAGTGAAGTTCTATGCTGTTCTCGCTCGTGGACGTAGGTCATACTGACCGAACCACGTTAAATCATTGTGTGTTGTTCTCTTTGTGTTCACTGTGTTTAGACAGTGTTGTTATTCTCCACTCTTGTATAGACATCTTCTGTGTCTGTGAAGCCCCCCGCTGCAACAGTATCAAATCTATAAAACAAAATAGGTAAACTTTAAGATATCAAAGTAAAAATAAGCCTTTGCATTAAATAATTTAAAGTGCGGAATTGATCCATAATTTTCTTAAACAATTTTATTCTTCTAGATTTGTAGTACGCATGAACGATGTGGCCGTTTCGTATTACTCCCCCGCATCTTTCATACTTTGAAATTAGCCCCATAAATCTTCATATTTCTCAATTTGTCCCCCAAATTTCAAGTGTTTTGAACTTACTCGCCCAAATATTCATACTTTGAAATTAATCCCTAAATCTTTATAAGTATTTTGAAAATAGAAGCACCAGATACTTTCTCTAAGTACTTAACATATTTCTTACCGGTGAGAGCTACTCTAGCAAAGAAACATTGCCAAGTTCTCCCAACAATAGCATGTGCTTTTTGTGCATTGGGGGAGGAGACTGCCATCCACCTTTTCCGTGATTGTCGTCTCGCGATTGAGATTCTCCTTTGAGCATCAGAATGGAGGCTGTCCCGGGCAACACTTTGTGGGGAACGGTTAGGATGTGTTTTCTACGTCTTGGGAGAGGAGGAGAAGGACGTGGTTATGGCTTACTAGAAATCGGATTGTTTGGGGGTAATTAATGAACAAGTAGATCCACATGCATGTTGTCATCGAAGAGGCTACTCAACACCTGTACGAGCTCAAGGAGGCTCAGGTGAAGAGAAAATGCTGACGATGCCAAGGCTAATGCACGAGGAGAACATCGAAAACGATGGACTAGGCGGCCGCCGAGATGCTTGAAGCTTAATTAATACACCTGCATCAATTTGTACAGAACAAGAGGAAGTCGGTTATATGGAGTTATAATCAGGGACGATAACGGTCGGATGGTGGGAGCAGCCATTTGGTGGGAAAATACGACCGCAACGGATACAGCTGAAGCAAGAGCTGCGTTGAGCGGACTGACGTGGGCAAAGCAACAAGGCGTTAGAAACCCGGAAGTGAAACCAGACTGCATAAAAGCGGTAAGGAGCCTTCAACAACATTCTTCAGCCCGACTGGAGTTTGGACTTCTTATTGAGGATTGTTTGGTGTTGCTTAGTTTCTTTTCAACAATTTCACTTTTACATGTTTCCAGAAATTATAATAATGTCGTTCATAGACTGGCTGGCTAGCGATGCCATCTCTATCTTGTTAGGGGGGGGGGGGGTTTTTTCACCAAAATTTTTGACATTTGGTATCGATTACAAGTTTTGGGATCAAAAAGTGAGTTTTATTGTATTTTGGGATTCCATATATGGTGTTTGTTTTAAGAAATTTTTTAGAATATTGAATCCCAAAAGTGCAAAAAGTGCCCAATTTTTAGAATTTGCAAAATCCTCTCAATTGAAAAGGATTTTGACAAATCCCATAAATGAGTGTGCTTACCTCTCAATTGGAGAGGATTTGACAAATCCTAATTTTGTCTTTTTGTGGGAGGTAACCTCACTGAGATAGCATATTTATCATATTACAAAATTTTGGCATTTGGTAGTGCTACAATTTGAGCTTGAAATAAACAAAATATTACAAAATGTAGTATTTCAAATCTCAAAATATTAATGAAACAAACAACATTTTAGAAATCTTAACCCATAATTAAACAACTACGGATTTTAAATCCATGATGAATCAATATCCTAAAATTATAGGATTTGAAACAAACACCCCCTTATCGAATGATGTACCTTGAAACATTTTTGCGGATGTTATATTTGAATAAACGAATGAAAATACCCACATTGGAGTTTTCTACTTAAAAAAAAAAAAAAAAAACTTACTGTGTTATCATTTCACCCTTTTAATGGTTTTGCTCTAAAAGACCCCGCGGCAGAAATCGTCATGACCGCCCGCTTCTCATTGCCGCTCCCATCAAGGACACTCTCACTGTCCGCGACGTAGTTCAACTTCAAACGGATCCCCGATCTGATCCACCATCTCTCTATAATAATAATAATAAAATAAATTAAAAAAGAAATCGATCGGCCATGGCTCCTCGACCTCGCCTTACCCTCCCCCGATGGAGGTGGTCCCCACTCGACATCATCTCCTCCTCCTTCTGCTTCTTCCTCCTCCTCTTCCTCCTCCTCCTCTTCACCCGCCTCGGCGACCCCCTCGCTGCCTCCGGCCGCCGCACCCTCTCTCTCTCCCGCCACCGCCGCCCCTCCATCGATCGTTCTAAGTTCATATCCCTCGTCGACGGCGACGGCGACGATCAGATCCCGGAGATCGAGGCGTGCTCCAGCGACAAGGTCGACGACATGCCGTGCGAGGATCCGAGGAGGAACAGTCAGCTGAGCAGGGAGATGAACTTCTACAGGGAGCGGCATTGTCCGGCGATAGGAGAGGCGGAGCTGTGCCTTGTGCCGCCGCCGGAGGGGTATCGGATCCCGATCTCCTGGCCGGAGAGCCTTCACAAAGTAAGTAATGGGTTTTAGTTGGACCGTGTTCATTTGACTGAAAAGATCTAGGATTTGGGTATATTTATTCTGCTAATGAAAGTTTTAGTTCTGAAATAGGACTTGCTTGCTCAAAGTGAGCGATTAATCATTGGGTAAATTTCACAAAATCCCCCTAAACTTTGTGGTGATTGAACAAAAAACGACCATAAACTTCAAAAGTTAACCGAGACAAGCTCTTCCTTGTTGACGGACCTGCGGCAGTGGCAATCGGAGCCAGGACATAAGCTGGTATCCCGGTGACAAGGGTGATGACATGCCCTGTGAGGATCCGAGAAGCATAGTCAGACGAATAGGGAGACAAACTTCTACAGGAAGAGGCATTGTTCAACCGAGGCACAGAGACCAAGATTCAATGTATAGATTTAGTTTGTGGGTTGGAGTCATTAGATTATTGAAGAGAAGTGAGTATTTTCATGGTTAGTGATGGGAATGTCTTTGGTATATTTATTGTTCTAAAAGAAGTTTCAAGGTTTGTGATTGTGATCAATCGTAAGGGTAAATTTCACAAACCCCCTAAACTTTGGGGTGATTAAACAACCATGAACTCAAAATATGAATCGAGACAAATTCATCTCCCTCCTTGATGCATCAGCAGTAACGGCAATCGGATCCTGAAGATTGAGCGGTGCTCCGGCGACGAGGTCGATGAGATGTCGTGCAAAGATCAGAGATGGAAATAGCCTGCTGAGTGGGGAGATAAATTCGTATAGGGAGCAACATTGTTCGGCGATGGGAGAAGTGGTTTGCCTAGTGCCACTACCAGAGAGGTTTCATATATTATATGTCTGATTCTAACCTACAGTTGAGAGATATGACGCGTTCTTTTTGAGCAAGTCAAAACCCATTTCCGAACCCCTGCTTTAGGGTTTATGGTGGTTCATGCTCAACCTCACGAGGACCTCATCCGCAACGCTTTCTACATCAAGAGTGATTTGGATTTTATGTTAAGTGAGCTTGTTGTGGCTTAGTGATGAGGATGTGTTTCATATAGTTATTGTGCTACTAGAAATTTTGAGCTCTGAAATAGGAGTTATTTGCTCAATGTGTTTGATAAATCTTACTTGATAAGGGGCATCTGGAGATTTGGGATTTATGATGTATCTGCTGGATAAATTGCTTAAAAGGTCTAGGCTCAGAATTTATGCATGACGTTTATTTCTGGATTAGACTTATGTATTACAGTTAACAGTTTACATCTCTTATGGATGGAAGGCACTCGTATTAGCATATATTAAGATCAATAATCATCGTACAAAATGAAAAATCTAGGAGAAGAACAAGATTTACATGATTCCACTAAACATTTTTGTATGTTTAAAAAGATATAAGATCTAAGATTTGATGCATAAGTTCCATCGAGCAAAGTGAATTTTTTTATAGTTTAATTGTGAGAATCTGTTTGGTATGGTTATGTTGCTAATAGAAGTCGTGAGCTTTGAAGCAGTTAATTGTTCAAGTTGTGGGATGAATCATATTTCAGTGGCATCTGGCGACTTGGGATGTATGATGGTTTAGAATTTCCTGATATTTATGTGTTTACGGGATGAATTTTCTTAAGAAGATCTATACAAAGATTTTGTACATAATGTCAAAGCTTTTGGATTAGAGTCACTAGAAGGTCTAATAGTTCAGATCTCTTGTGGATGGAAATTCCTTCCATCTTATTGTATACTACGAAGTAAGATCACATGAAGGATACAAAATGAACAATCTAGAAGAAGAACAGGATGTATGTGATTTGAGTAAAGCTGGGCCTTGATGACCTTACTGGGAACAAGTTCAAGGATTCCAAATTAGTTGATTATTGCTGGTTAAATTTCTATGAACAGAAACTTCTTTTGTGCAATCTCATCTAGATCTATCCTGTTGCCCATGTAATATAGCCCCATCGCATCAAGAATTCCCCAATTGGCTAGAGTTATGAACATGGTAAAGAAATTAAGTTGATCTATTTGACATTCTGCAACTATCTCCTAGATCTTTATGCCTTCTGTTTGGTGTGGATAGATTTCAACCTCCATCTCTTCCACTGCTATACAAAACACTACTTCTTTATACCTCATGAACATATACATGATCAGGCACACCATCTCGTTCTTCCCCTAATGAAGTTTATTTCTGGTGTTCATCTCTTCAAAAAAACATAGAGGTTCAATTCAGAAAAAGAGGGGCGAAAAGCTTTGTTTACTTCTTCCTGTAACTTTGCAAAATGTGCCGTTGTACAATATCATGATTGTAGTGCCATTGATGTTCACAGGTAGGTTCTTTTTCTTTCCAATGCTCAACTTCATTTGTTTCATCATTATATTTGTAGATGGCCAGTTGACCAGTTATAAGAAACTTCAACTATTTAAATAACTCATGCAGTAATTCTACTCTGCAGGATTTGCAAGAACATACTTACAGTTTCTATACTTTCTGTTTAGTTAGTTGTTTTTATTCATTCAAATTGTTAACCTATCTCATGCAGATATGGCATGGGAACATGCCTTATGATAAGATCGCCGACAGAAAGGGCCATCAAGGCTGGATGAAGAAAGAAGGCCCATATTTTATCTTTCCTGGTGGTGGTACTATGTTTCCGGATGGAGCTGAGCAATATATTGAGAAGCTTGGACAACATATCCTGATGGATAAGGGTATCGTGAGGACTGCTCTTGATATGGGATGCGGGGTAATTTATCACTCTCAATTTTAGTCTATCTGATTTTGCAATACTGTATCTTATATGTCCAGTTTATTTTGTTGTCTAGGTTGCTAGCTTTGGGGGTTTCCTTCTGAAGAAAAATATTATGACTCTTTCCTTTGCTCCAAGAGATTCTCACAAATCCCAGATACAGTTCGCTTTAGAAAGAGGAATACCTGCTTTTGTTGCCATGTTGGGCACTCGGAGGCTTCCATTTCCTGCATTCTCTTTTGATATGGTTCACTGTTCTCGCTGTTTGATCCCTTTTACTGCATACAGTAAGCATTTTCATGTTCATTTCAGCATGTACAGGTCCAATATCCTATTCAGTTTTTCATGAACTTGGTTGTTGCAGATGCATCTTATATAATTGAGGTGGATCGATTACTTCGACCAGGAGGATATTTGGCAATATCTGGTCCACCTGTACAATGGCATAAACAGGAAAAGGAATGGGCTGCACTCCAGGCTGCAGCACGAGCATTGTGTTATGAAGTCATTATTGTGGAAGGTAACACTGTTATCTGGAAGAAACCTTCAGAGGCAACATGCCTTCCTAATGAAAATGAGTTTGGGATTGATCTGTGCACAAACTCTGATGACCCAAGTGAAGCATGGTAAGCTTTGTAAGTAGATATTTCATATTTTCAGTGTTGAAAATTCGGGGCCCCCCCCCCGCCCCCATCTTGGCTAATGGGAGTGTTTGAGTACATGGGCAAGTGTTTCTTTTTCCTCCTTTTTCTGACATAGAAATACGTACTTAACTTTTATTTTTATTTTTCCCAGGTATTTCAAGTTGAAAACCTGTGTAAGTAAAATCCCTCTCATGCAAGAAGTGGCTGTTGAATCAATGCCAAAATGGCCACAGAGGCTATCAGAACCCCCTGCAAGGGTGTCACACATGGAAGACGGGACTACTGTATTTGATGCTGATACAAAGCATTGGGCTGAACAAGTTTCCTACTACAAGAAATCTCTTGGCGTTAAGCTTGGCACACCAAAAATACGCAACATCATGGACATGAATGCTCGTTTTGGAGGATTTGCTGCAGCATTGCAGTCTGACCCAGTTTGGGTCATGAATATTGTTCCTGCAAACAGACCAAGAACATTGGATGTGATTTATGACAGAGGCCTTATTGGAATGTATCATGATTGGTATGTTTCATTGTTTTTTTCTGGCTTGCTCAGTCTTTCTCTCAATATCGTTTCTTCCATGCTGTTTGATCTTCTCAAGTCGGACATTAGTAGGATTGCATGGACTGGCGACCATTTTCTGATTTAGATAACTGCATTGAAGGATAGGTGATGGCAACATAAAAAAGAGTTAATTAAAACTAAAAATTAAATAAATAACTAGTTTTGAAAGTTTAAAGTAAAATTTTGGCAACCTTGTGATAGATGAGTTGTAGGAGAAGTTGAATTTTATTCACCAAACTGTTCTGTTACAGAACCATAATCTTGATTATTAGGTGTGCTAATCACTCCCAGTTAGCTTTTCCAAACGCATGAGAACAGAAATATACCCTGATTTTATTTGAAGGGTAGATTTGTCATTTTTGAACAAAAATACATATGTAAAGGAACCACTTTCTAGTGATAAGTTAGGAGTTAATACTTCACGTTTTTGTTGGGTGAGCAACTCCAGACAAAAAACTTGACTAGGATAAGACTCACTTAACTAGCAGCAAAGAATGTCATTGATTAATGATTAGTCATCTCTTGAACTTCTTGTAATAAATCAACATGAAGATATGTAGCAGTGTATTTTCATATTTACACTTTGTCATCTTCCGTGCTATGGAAATTAGCCAAACCTACTTCCTTGTAGCTATCCTGTTTCCTCCACTATACACAGATGTGGTAAACACAAAGGGTAGCTATTTGGCATGGACAAGTTAATGTAGGGGTAATGTGTAAGTAAAACTGTTAATGGTAAAACTGATGTGGAAAAGGTGCATTTTCTATAAAAAGCTAAGTGGTGTAAGATAATATCTAAGAAGGGAATAATTGAAATCCTGTTTACTCCCTTCTCTATTAATTTGAAAAATGTGATCAGAAGCAGACTTAACAAGTGAAAATCTGATGAATATAGGCTCAAAAAGGGGAGGAAGTGATGCATGTATTAATTTAGTTAGTACCTATAGTTGCATTGTTTATTCAGTTTTTATTATCAATATTACATTCCTTGTTTCTCACGGATTCATAGCTCTAAACTAAGTCGAGATGAAGACACCTGACTGTACATTTATAAATTTTGCACCTATTCAAGGTTTTAAATATCAGTTATCTGGGAAATATTGGACGGCTAAATTTCATATCTGATTGCTTAAA
>BQKN01001045.1:0-11544 GCA_022839385.1 Asparagus kiusianus
TATATAGAGAGAGAGAGAGAAATAGAGAAACTTAGTACCAAGTTGCTCCAAACAACTTGGTAGTGATGTGGCCTAATCTTGTCCCTACATCTACATTGGAGTTGGTGAAGGGTGGTTGAGGCTCTATCTTCGAGGTGTGATGTAGGGAAAGATTATGCCACATTACTACCAAGTTGCTTTAAGCAACTTGGTACCAAGGTTCTCCATATTTCTCATATATATATATCTCCTCAACTAAAATTCTGAAACATGATCAAAGCACTAACCAACACACAAGAAATTACTGTAGCAACTTCTCAAACATCTTCAACATGCCAACCGACACAACCAATAAAGAACTGAAAGAAAAAAAATCTTCAAGAGTTTTTGCAAAAGAAAACATCTCCAAACTTTGGAAAATCACGAATTTAAATAGATTTTACCTTCAGATTGATGACGCCTACCATCTCCTTTTCTGCAGCCAATAACCGTCAATGCCAAGTAGTTTGTCATGTAGGAGACAATGTGGTTAAGAAATTACATATCCAAGTAGTTTTTCATGTTGCCGTTTGCATGTTGCATGTTGCCTGATTGCAAAGCCTTTATATATATATATGTCAATGTCCTGCAAAACAAAGATAATCATGTCAATGTCCTGCAAAACAAAGATAATCATGTCAATGTCTTGACAATAAATTTATTAATTGTTGTTTCTTAAAAATATAATTGATGTTGCATAACTGATGAAATCAGAATTTAGCTGCAGATTAAAGGACGCACAGATGGCGCTTGCTAGCTACACAACCATCAATAATTTAACTACCAAAGACAACGATGCAATCATTATGGTAAGGGTGACTAGAATTTGGGACAATGTCAATATCAAAAATGGGGATATATTCGGCTTGCATCTAACACTATTGGACGAAAATGTAAGCAACAATATATTTAGTTTAACATAATGATTACTCTTCGTACGTCATTTTGATCAAACAATAATACATATTTCATCATACCAATAATTTGATATTCAACTACATAGGATACTCACTGTCAAGGAACAATTACACATATTGAGATATCAAGGTTCAGTCCATTACTTGAAGAGGGAAAGATACATGTGATATCCAAGTTCAGAGTACTTACCGTATTTGGCAATTACCAAACAACGGAGAGCAAAATACTCATATGTTTCTGCAAACAAACAGTGGTTAGAGTTCTGCAAGTAGAGGATGACAACTTTGTAAAATATAAATTTGACTTTGTTCCTTTCAATGAACTATACTTACATAAAGATAATAATACTTACCTAAGAGGTACTAATTAGTGGCCTTATTTGTTTTACAATTCCTAGTACATGAACATGAGTACTAAGTTATTATGAATATATTATAAAAGACATTGCAGGCATTGTGAAGGAAGTCTATCCGATAGGAGAGTGAATAAATTCTGGGAAAATATCGACACGTAGATCTATTAAACTAATAGATGAAGAGTAAGATTGTATTATTATAACTTAATGAGAAGTTCAAAGACATTTTTACCATTAATATGAATCATTATTTTTTACAAGGATGATGAGTGTATGGTCATATTATGGAATAAACTAGTAATTGACTTTGATTCCAACTTTAAAGATCATGATACAAACAATGTTGTTATGGTGGTGACTAGAGTTTTAGTAAAAAAAACTTCAGAGATAAAATTTAAATCGACGTTCATTGCATTTTTAACATTCAGAACTATAAATATCCATTAACTTTTATATGCATGTATTAATACATAGGTAACAATACAGTTTCATCAACGATAGCAACAAAAGTATGCTTCAATATTGATGAAGCAAGTGTTAAAAAATTACTACAAAGGTACGAAGGTTACACAATACATTATTGAAACTTTGTGAAACATAACTTTAAATTAATGAATCTGAAACTATCTATACTACTGATAATAACTTTTTTATTATATATGTAGGAATACTCACAATGAGAACAACTTACAGTTAGTGACTTTGTCTGTGAATTTCTCCGATACTCAACCAGAAATAATAAAGGCTTCGGAAGCAACAATTTATGAAGTTGTATATTTCAATACTCCAGGAACTTCACAGGTAATACAAATCTATTAATTTATTCAAATTTTAAATATATCGTTGCTGACTACATGATAAAACCACATCTTTCAATTATAAAAGCTACATGATAATTGCTGAGTATATGAAAATAGATTGGTCATAAAAGATTAGTCATAAAAGCTACATGATAAAACCCGCTCTTTCAAATTAGAGCTACACAAGCTCAAAATCATCACAAAAATCTATGAATACTTACTAGGGCTCAGGATATAAATAGATTGGTCATAAAAGATTACCTCTCCTATAAAAGTATGATGCAATGTAGGCTGCTATTATGATGGATCACCTTACCTAAACATTGTAATATCAATACAGGTTGCATTCCATAAAAAGTTACCTCGCCTAAATATTACATAATTAATATAAGATGCATTCTCAGTTTCTTATCATCGTCATTGCCCACCTAAAAAAACATAAAGCAAAAGAAATCATACCAGAATTGAGTACCAAAGAAAGCCATCCGTCATTAAGCTCAAACCAAGCATTATATACCACAAGAAGACAACAACCAATACCTCAATGTAAGCATAAATAAGCAACAATAAAAATTAGCAACAATAATCAATAAAGGCTTCTCAAGCAATAATTTATGAAGTTCTATATTTTGATGCTCCAGGAAATTCACGAGGTAATACAAATCTATCGATTTATTCAAACTATAACTACATAATTGCTGACTGCATGTTAACACCGGTTCTTTTAATTATAAGAGTACTTTTTCATATGTGATATGCAAATCATTAGAGTTGTAAAGGAGCTAGATTGGCGTTATGTTAGATGTCCAGATTATGCAAAAAAAAAAATACCATCAACTTTAGGGAAAGTCTGGTGCAGGTCATGTAATAAGGAAGTAATAGTGCAAATCAGGTACACATTCAATTCTACATTTCCTATTCATAGTTAAAAAGCACATGATATTTTATTTAATATATTTACCATGTTCATATAACTATATAAATCAGGTACAAAGTTACAATAGAAGTGAAAGATCATTCCGCAATTACGACATTTGTACTCTTCAACAAAGAAGCTGAAAAGTTGATCAAGATTTCTGCTTATGATCTGAAAAAACACTAAAAAGTACTTAATTTATGCATGGAAGTTAACATTGATATTCTAAGTATCAAGGAACATATGTAATAGGAGTGTTTATATGCTTTAGGTAAATGGGAAAAAGGTTTTCCCTGATATTATCCTAAGTATAATTGGAAAGAAAGCAAAAGTTCAGGTGAGGTCAACAAGATATAATTATGCAGATGGTAACGAGTGATTTACAATTTCAAAAATTATTGATGAAATTCATGAAAACAAGCAACATGTAGACAACAACACAAGCCAGGACATCATAAGATTTTTAAACTATTTTAGAAATATTAAGAGGTATTGATAACATAATTTTTTTTTATTAATTATTTCATTGATGGTTATAGGATTTGCAGAAGTCAACAATTATAAATCTTACTAATAAGATTCCTCTAGCAACACCATTCCAAAGTCAAACATAATGGCCCGATTTCACTCCAATATCAAAACCACTACTTACTCCAAAAATTGAGAAAAAAATTTAATAGTAGCCCATTGAAGTTTAGCAACTTGAATGACATACCAACCGACAATGTTCAGGAAACAATCAAAGCACCAAAAGAAGAAGGTAAATTCCAAATTTATTTTATCTTTTTGTAAATAAAAGTTGATAAAACCCATAAGTAACTATGTACAATAATTTATTACTGCAGAATGTAAGAAGAGAAAGATTGGAAAGCAAAGTTCAAAGCGGAAATTTGCTGAAGCTGAAGAATGATTAATCTATTAGATAGTCTTTTGTGTTGTGTACATGAAGACCCTATTTTGAGAGCCTAAGCACTAAATCAGGATTGTCCAACAAAGACAAAGGACAAGAGAAAGACTTTTGGGGACTAATATGGCAACTTCAACTTAGATTTTAATATCCACAGACATCAGTAACTTTGTTATGCATGTCTGAAGATATTATGTCTTTGTAATTTGAATAGCTATGAACAAATGTTAAGCAAGTTGTCATGTTTAATTCTAATTAAACATAAAATATTATGTTCTGATTATGGTGGTAGTTTTTTTTCCAGAACGTAAAACTATATACTCTCATGTGCTTATGTTCTTAATGAATGAATTCAATAATAGATAGATCAATTGAGAAATTAAATAAGTAAGTCTCAAACATACAAAACAGGGTAATAATGCGAAATCAAGAATATATAAATTTTGTGTTTCCAATTAAATCAATTATGGAAATCAGAACTATCAAGTGCCACAAAAATTTAGCACAAATGTTAGAGAATCAATTACTTGCAAAGAGACGAATACGTGCCCAAAAAAAGGGCAGAGATCTAGAAGGAAGAAGCTAAAATTTGATAGATCAAGATATTAATAATGGGATACTCGATCCAAAAAAATAATATGCTAATGATTTCCATTTTACTTTGCCTAAAAATTCCACAGCATATAAATATATAATCTCATATACGTACGAGAAGTGATGCTCATGAAAAAAATTCAATAATAGAGAAATGAACTACTTACGAAGAGATTAACATGCATCAATAATGGTAAACAGATGAACGACAAAGGTAAAATGAAAAAAGGCATAAGCAAATGCAAAGAAATCAACTACTTACAAAGAGATTAACAAGCAGAATAACATTCTAAGTAAATTTCAAAAACAAATATTAACAGTCTTAGTATTTCTGGAAATCCCTCTACCAGTCTTAATCAGCTATCACAAAGTCATAGTTGTAAGTTTTAAAAAATTATAGATTATATTACTAATCACATTAGTTGTATTTAACAACTAATTTAAAATTCCAAAAGAAATATTGTACTGAAATCATATATTTCCCACCAAATTTACAAATGTTCCCTCCAAGTTCCCATAAAAATACACTTCATTCTTAGTTCAGTCAAAACAAAACAAAAAATTTTCTTAGTACACCAGGTAATTCCAAATTGTCTCCTTAATTCTAGCCTTTCATATTATCTTCACTTCACTTTGATTAATTTTAGTTTGTTTAGTCAATTATGTGAAACCACTACTGATCAAACTTTATAATATTGTAAATGTTGATCAGGACTTTTTAGGTACAATCGTATATGAAAATGATTCATCAAAATAAAAAAATACTGCGTATAACTTACAGGATGGTGTAATTGAGACTCATACCTTCTCCATCAACACTCTGCAAACTACAGATAAATAACAATTTGATGCAAGTTTTGGTAAATTCTAATATCACAACACTACACAATTAATTTTTAAAGTGATAAATATGGTTACCAAAAAGTTGACATCAAGACAAAGAAAAAGGCAGGAAAACTATAAATTAATCAGTGCAGTTGATCATGTGGACCAACTACATTCTATAGTTCCACAGTCTACATCTACATTCAGAAATAAGAGAAGAAATAATGATCTCAACAATGGAAATAGTTGCTCTGTACAAACAAGGATCACAAAGAAGACTAAGGGTATGGTGTATAAACTCATTTAACTGAAATTAATGCATTGTTGTTAACATGCAATGCACTTAGACATAATTTTGCATGCAGGGGACAATGGTGATATTCTTGACTTTAGTCCTCCTAGTTGGACTTGCAAGCATTGTCATGCAATGCTATGGTATGAAGAGAGAGCTAAAAATTTCAGATGTTCTAAAAATCCCACTTTTTTTATGTTGTCGGAAAGGAACAGTGAAGTTTCCATTGCTTAAACAACCACCAGATTTACTTAAAGAACTATTATCATCATTAGGAGGTCGAACGAGTGCACATTATAAAGAATATATCAGATCATATAATGCTATGTTTGCTTTTACCTCGAGTGGAGGAAAAATTAATAATATAGTAAACAATGACCGAAGCCCATACTATTTTTGTTAAAATGGAAAGAATCATCACAGGATCGGATCACTTAAACCCATTCCTAGAAATAGTCCAAAATTCCTACAGTTGTATATTTATGATACAGACAACGAGATTGCAAATCGAATGAAAGCTGTTAACGGCTCAGAACAATTAAAAACTCAAATTGTGCATGGACTTCTAGCAATGTTAGATACTTATAATGAATTGGTTAAAAGTACACGAATGGCACGTGACCGAATTGATGAAGCTGATTTAGTTCTAGTAAAAATGGTAATGAAAGCTTCAATGAGTGGAGATGGTCGGGTACAAAATATGCCAAACTCTTTAGAAATAGCTGGTTTGATAGTGGGTGACATTGAAGAAACGGTTGGCCATCGAGATATTGTCATTGATGACAGAGGTCTGGGATTGACAAGAATTAGTGATTTACACTCAAGTTTTATGGCATTACAATACCCTTTACTCTTTCCTTATGGAGAAGATGGTTATAGATTGGGTGTAAATTTGATACAAATAGGAGAGACTGATTATAAATGAGAAAAGACGTAACGATGATGGAATATGCAGCTTTTAGAATACAACAACACTTGAATGAAGGCCATGTATTGATAAGATCAACAAAATTATTTTAAACTTACATTGTAGACATTGCAACGTGCATAAAAGAGGATAGACTTCACTGGGTAAAAATGAATCAGAGCAAAATAAGAGCAGAGCTATACTATGGATTGAAGGATGCAGTGTTCAGAGGAGATATAGAAGGTTCGTAAGTTGGGCAGAGAATTATTTTATCTTCATCTTTTACTGGAGGTCCACGATACATGACCTAAAACTATCAAGATGTCATTGCTCTTTGTTGTGTTCTAGGGAATCTTGATTTGTTTATCACTTTTACATCAAATCCAAAGTGGAAGGAGATAAAAGCATGCTTAGACGAAATTGGTGGTCAGAGAGTAGAAGAAAGACCTGATATTGTGGTGAGAGTATTCAAGATGAAGTTGGACCATCTCATGGAGGATTTGCAAAAAAAAGAGCATTTTGGTAAAAGTCAAGCAGGTTAATGTTCAATTAAAGGACTATTAAATAACATTTGTTATGATTAGTCATAATATAAGTAAACCTATTGTTTTTTCTATTATTAATACAAGCTTTATTATGTGCTCATGTATCATTTTAATTTGTAAAATCTTTACAGTTCCTGGACATTGGAGAATATTTACGGAGAAAATCTTTCTTAGAAAATAGTAATATTTACTATTATTATAACATTATTATTTTTTGTGTAGTTGTGTAATCTACAAATCACATTTATACATTTACAAATGTTTAGCTATACAAACCAGTTTTATAACTAATAAAATTATGACCACATACTTGCACACTATTTTCTAAGACTATAATCAAAACAAGCTAATTTGTTTATAATTATGATGTAACGAATGCTTTGAATTTTAACATTTATACAGCCTAATAAGAAATTTTTTCTTCAATGTATTTCATGCAGTGGTGCGTACAATAGAATTTTGAAAAAGTGGACTTCCACATGCTCATATATTACTATGGCTAGATCTAAAAAATAAGTATTCAACACCTTCTTCGATTGATAAAATTATCAGTGGAGAAATACCTGATAAAGAAATTGATCCATTGGGATATGATGCAGTAAGTCAGTTTATGATACATGGTCCCTGTGGTAAAGCAGCTACATCGGCTCCATGCATGCAAGATCAGAAGTATACCAAGCACTTTCCAAAAAAGTATATAGATGAAATAATTATAGAAGAAAGTGGTTTTGCAATCTATTGGAGAAGAGCAAATGATGATATATGGGTGCTCAAAAATAGAAAAATTTTAGACAACGGTTATGTTGTGCCTTATAATCACAAGTTGTTAGTCAAGTATCAAGCACACATTAATGTTGAATGATGTAACCAAGACCGATCGATCAAATATATGTTTAAATATATAACTAAAGGACCTAATCATGCTTCCATATCACTTCAATCATCAAAGATAGATCAAATACATCGAAGAATTCTCTACCTATAGATGAGATACAATATTATTTGAATTGTAGATATTTATCTACACCAGAAGTCATATGGAGAATTTATGGATTTGACATTCATCATAGATTTCCTGCAGTGGAAAGACTTCCATTTCATCAGCCTGAACAGCAACCCGTCATTTACAAAGATACTGATGACTTGAGACAAATTATAAATCATATTGAAGATAATCAAACCAAGTTCATGGGATGGATGGAAGCAAATAAATTATACCCGAAAGCAAGGAAACTAACATATGCTGAATTCTCGTCAAAATTTGTATGCAAAACAGATGAAAGAAAATGGAAGATTTGAGAAAAGGGACGAAGTATAGGTAGAGTAGTTTATGCACATCCTACAACAAGTGAGATTTTATCTACTCTTACTTTTGAACATTGTTCGAGGCCCTACATGTTTTCAGGATATCCTTAGGCATGATGGAATTCTTTATGATACATTTAAAGAAACATGTACAGCTCTGCGATTGCTAGAAGATGATATGGAATGGTAATATGTGTTGACTGAAGCATTGTATACCACATCAGGCCGACAAATGAGACAAATGTTTGCAAACCTTCTGCTATATTGTCAAGTTGTTAACCCTTAAAAATTATGGGAAGATAACTAGAGGTATCTTGCGAAGGGGATTTTAGAAATGCAAAGGATTGCTACGAATGTCAAATTTGATAATGTCAGATCAACAATTGCAAAATCAAACTCTAGCAGAAATTGAGTACTTACTACGAAAAAATGGTAAAAGTCTAAGTAAATTTAATGGAATGCCACAGTCGGACAATAATTTAATGAAACATTCTATAGATAAAGTAATTGGTGAAGAATTAAACTTTGATAGAGAACAACTAAGAGAAGATCATGACAAACTCTTTAAAGAAATGAATATCCAGCAGAGGAGAGTCTATGACGAGGTAATTGAGTCAGTAAATAACAAGGCAGGAGGATTATACTTTTTGTATGGACATGGAGGAATTGTGAAAACTTATGTTTGGAAATGTATAATAACAGACTAAGATCTGAAGGCAAAATTATTTTAGTTGTTGCATCATCTGGTATAACATCAATTTTATTACCTAAAGAAAGAACGACTCATTCAATGTTTCAAATTCCAGTTTTATTGAAAGAATATTCTACATGCGGAATCAAACCAGGAACTCCTGAAGCAAATTTGATGAAGAATTCAAGTTTTATTATATGGGATGAGGTACCAATGGTTCACAGGAATGCTTTTGAAGCGGTAGATCGTACATTACGAGACATTTTAGGAAGCCAAGATGAATTGGCTCAAATGAAACCATTTGGAGGGCTAACAGTGGTTCTAGGTTGAGATTTTAGGCAAATATTACCAGTACTACCAAGAGGTCTGTGATGCCCCTGGGTTCACACAAGGCTGCAGTCCAAGGTGAAACCAGAGATGTCAAACCTGTCACGCACCCACACTGTGCATAAACATGTTTCACCAATCACAGTAATATCCTCTAGTACAACCAAATAGAAGTACGGTACAAACAAGTAAAATAAAGGGAATAAATGTAATAGACATAATATAGAATAGATATCTCATAAATGAAAAGAATCATGTCTCAACTATAATACATCTGATATCTGAATAATGAAAATGTCTCAACATGAATCAACTAAAAATCGTACTAAGGCACACTGCCTTTACAATATGAATATGAAACTCTAATGTCTGGATAAAACTCAAAACTACAGTGGAGTCTCTACAAGTAAAAATACGCGACGGCGACTAAGCCAGAACTCTGTCACCCTGCGGCTCTCCGAAACTTCGAACTATTTGAAAAGTAATTTAAAAGAAAAAGAATAACAACAAGAGCGTCAGAGCGCTACAACAAGATTATCTCCATCCGCCCCCAGGGGAAAGGGCTACTAGATGGAGTGAATGCTCTATCTATTAAGCATAGTCTACCTAGATTTATTTTTCCCGTATCTAAGTAGGATTAACATTTAGAAACCTACAACACGAGACGTAGTACGTCGAGCGAAATAATCCAAATAAGGAAACCCTCATGTATATACCATAAGTCTCAAATTGTAGATATCTAAACATTAATACCGAACTAAGAAAAGACAATCTAATGAAACCAATAATTAGAAATCCATAACACGAGACTGGTACGTCGAGCGAAATAATCCAAACAAGGAAACCCTCATGTATATACCATAAGTCTCAAATTGTGAATCTCTAATCATTGATCCCAACTAAGAAGTAAAAAAGACAGTAAAAGAAATAAGATATCAACACATCGTATTTATAATATCTTCCACAATCACTGGAGAGATAGAATAAAATACAAACACATAAAAGTAACGTATCTCAGGTATATAGCTCAATGATAGGTCGTATTCATAATCAGTATCTGTCATACTTAGGCTATCAAGTAATTGTCACAGTGCAACGGACTACCCTGTAGGTATCCTGAACTATGTACACGGCTCATTAGTCTCATCGCGATCTCAGTGCATAATATGAGTGCAGGACGGACTACCAAATAGGCATCCTAGAAATACGGCTCACGAGCCTCATCGCACCCTAGTGCGGGATAGACGGCTAGATCAAGCCTCCTAAAATCCGATTCAATGGCCTGTACATGTGGAATATCAACGCATTACCTCATGTAGTACTGAAATAAGCTCATCAACGATATCCACCTCATGTATAAACTGTGTATATCTGGTGTATCGACGCACTATCCCATATAGTACTAAGTTGTGCTCATCAACGACATCCAATATGTATATGAACTATATCTAATTCAAATATGATCAAATCAAAATTCATCATAATCCCCTTAGGATTCTTAAATATATAACATAACATATTCATGACTATACATATAACATCAAGCGGCTCAAAACTCCGCGAACGCACCTCAAAACGGTGCAACACAGCTCCACAAAACGAGCAGGAAAAACAGACAAGATATCTATTAGTAAAAAAAGTATATCTTTCTCTAGGAAAACTATTTTTATAAATGGTTTTATGTTTTGAAAACTAGATTCACACATAATTTAAATGACATAAGTTTGGTTTAGTTTGGAGTTCATTTGTTATCCCAAATCTCCAGTTAAATATTATATATGTGCAGCCGTTTTTCTACAGGACATATTGTTAGTAAATATAACATATCTTTCTATATACAAAGTATTCTTAAGAATAGTTTTTTGTTTTAGAAACTAGATACATATATATTTCATTTAAAACTAGTTTGGTTAAAATTTGAGTTGTTTGCTATCTGAAACTCTTAATTAAATATTATATAAATGCTGTAGTTTTCTCAGAAAAACATATATATAGTACATCACTTAAATTTATCATATATGAATAAAATTATGAAAAAACCTAATGATCATGATCATGATACTATCATAAAAAGCAAGAAAAGATTATTAATCTAGCATTTGTTTTAAGGTTTACTATCAAAAATCTGACTTTTAACACCTCAG
>BQKN01001045.1:16544-35102 GCA_022839385.1 Asparagus kiusianus
CTGAGGTGTTAAAAGTCAGATTTTTGATAGTAAACCTTAAAACAAATTCTAGATTAATAATATTTTCTTTCTATTTATGATGGTATCATGATCATGATTATTAGAGTTTTTTATAATTTTATTCATATATAAGAAATTGAAGTGATGTAATATATATATGTTTTTCTGCAGAAAACTACAGCACTTATATAATCTTTAATTAAGAGTTTAAGATAGGAAAAAACTCCAAATTTAACCAAACTAGTTTTAAATGAAAGGTATATGTATCTAGTTTCTAAAACAGAAAACCATTCTTAAAAAGAGTTTGTATAGTGAAAGATATGTTATATTTACTAACAACATGTTCTGCAGAAAAACGGCTGCACATATATAATGTTTAACTGGAGATTTGGGATAACAAATGAACTCCAACCTAAACCAAACTTATGTCATTTGAAATATAATTGGATCTCGTTTTTAAAACAGAAAACCATTTATAAAAATAGTTTTCCTAGAGAAATATATGCTTGTTTTACTAACAGATGTCACATTTATTTTTCCTGCTCGTTTTGTGGAGCTGTGTTGCGCCATTTTGAGGTGCGTTCTCGAAGTTTTGAGCCGCTTGATTTTATACGTATAGTCATAAATATGTTATGTTTTATATTTAAGAATCCCAAGGGGATTATGATGAATTTTGATTTGATCATATTTGAATTAGATATAGTTCATATACATGTTGGATGTCGTTGATAAGCACAGCTTAGTACTATATTAGATAGTGCGTCGACACACCAGATATACACAGTTTATACATGAGGTGGATATCGTTGATGAGCTTAGTTCAATACTACATGAGGTAATGCGTCGATATTCCACATGTACATGCCATTGAGTCGGATTTTAGAAGGCTTGATCTAGCCGTTCGTCCCGCACTAGGGTGCGATGAGGCTCGTGAGCCATATTTCTAGGATGCCTATTTGGTAGTCTGTCCTGCACTCATGTTATGCACTGAGATCGTGATGAGACTAATGAGCCGTGTACATAGCTCAGGATACCTACAGGGTAGTCCGTTGCACTGAGACAATTACTTGATAGCCTAAGTATGATAGATACCGATTATGAATACGACCTATCATTGAGCTATATAACTGAGATACGTTACTTTTATGTGTTGGTATTTTATTCTATCTCTCTAGTGATTGTGGAAGATATTATAAATACGATGTGTTGATATCTTATTTCTTTTACTGTCTTTTTTACTTCTTAGTTGGGATCAATGATTAGAGATTCACAATTTGAGACTTATGGTATATACATGAGGTTTTCCTTGTTTGGATTATTTCGCTCGACGTACCAGTCTCGTGTTATGAATTTCTAATTATTGGTTTCATTAGATTGTCTTTTCTTAGTTCAGTATTAATGTTTAGATATCTACAATTTGAGATTTATGGTATATACATGAGGGTTTCCTTATTTGGATTATTTTGTTCGACATACTACGTCTTGTGTTGTAGGTTTCTAAATGTAATCCTACTTAGATATGGGGAAAATAAATCTAGGTAGACTATGCTTAATAGATAGAGCATTCACTCTATCTAGTAGCCATTTTCCTGGGGGCGGATGGAGATAATCTTGCTGTAGCGCTCTGACGCTCTTGTTGTTATTCTTTTTCTTTTAAATTACTTTTCAGATAGTTCGGAGTTTCGGAGAGCCGTAGGGTGATGGAGTTCTGGCATAGTCGCCATCACGTATTTTTACTTGTAGAGACTCCACTGTAGTTTTGAGTTTTATCCAGACATTAGAGTTTCATATTCATATTGTAAAGGCAGTGTGCCTTAGTACGATTTTTAGTTGATTCATGTTGAGACATTTTTATTATTTAGATATCAGATGTATTATAGTAGAGACATGCTTCTTTTCATTTATGAGATATCTCTTCTATATCATGTCTATTACATTTATTCCTTTTATTTTGCCTGTTTGTACCCGCACTTCTATTTGGTTCTACTAGAGGATATTACTGTGATTGGTGAAACATGTTTATGCACAGTATGGGTGCATGGCAGGTTTGACATCTCTGGTTTCACCTTAGACTGCAGACTTGTGTGAACCCAGGGGCGTCACAGGTGGTTTCAGAGCTCTAGTTTTAGTATCCTTAGGATCATCCTGTGTCGATTCGTGGAGCTAGTATAGAGTTTCTTAGGATTCATGTATAGAGTCCGCTAGGAATTTCTAGAATGAGTAAGGATGATATATACGTATATCTCAAAAATTACAAATTTTTTTTATGACTATCATACTTTGATTGTAAAGTATTTGCATTAATGATAAGTGATACGATTTTCTTATTGTTATGTGTTATATGTTTTGCCTGAGGTCTCAATACTATATCTTATAAACTTTATTCCGAATGTATAGATGGCTGGATGAGGATGTGGACGGAGAGGATCCCGTACTCAGGGAGAGGGACAGACTGAACCAGAACCCGAGCCGCAGCAGGCTCCACCCGAGCCGCAGTAGGCTCCACCCGAGCCGCAGCAAGCTCCCTAGTATTTGATAGACCTCGTGGCACCCATTACAGCGAGGCTAGCAGCGCTTGAGGAGCAAGTGGAAAATCACATGCCGCCAGCTACACCACCACCTATGGTCCCACCGCCAGTTATTCCTGCTATCCCCATTGCAGAGGAGTCCCCAGAGACCACACCAGGACTCACCCCACCATCAGTTGCAGTCACAGAGCATGAGGCTTAGCTCCGTTTAGTGGAGCACTACCAGAAGATGAAGGCGCCAGAGTTTCAGGGATTATCAGATTCGCTTGTGGCCCACAAGTGGAAGGAGGACGTGAGTAACATTCTGGATTTACTTAACGTCGATTCAGTGCAGAAGCAGAGGCTGGCAGCTTTTAGCCTGAAGGGTGATGCAGGAGGATGGTATAGGCTTCAGTTCACTTCGGATCATCGGATGGCCCTCACTTGGGAGGATTTCGTGTATTTCTTCGACGAGTAGTACATCTCTTCTGCGGCGCGGGCCGGGAAAGAGCTAGAGTTATCTAAGCTAGAGCAGGGAGATATGTCTGTGGCTAACTATGAGAGCCGATGTAGAACCCCGTAAATTTTATAATGAATATATTGAATTACTAGTGATAAATAATTCTTATGTGATGAATAATCATAAATATATTAAATAAATGTGATCATTGGTGTTTTGGATCCCAACAAGTGTTTATATATGGGAGGTTTCGAATGGTTTGAGCTTTGTCCTATAAGCAGGCCTAGAATGGCATTTTCCCCCTGATCGGTCGACCGCAGAGGAGTCGTCGGTCGACCGCTCTTCAGTCTCGCACCCAGGAAACGTTCTTCCTGCTGTGCGGTCGACCGCACTGGGCACGACGGTCGACCGCCCAGCAGACAGAGAGTTTTCCTGGGTTTGGGTTTTAATGGGTTTCGGGTCGGGTTCGGGTCGGGTTATGGGGTTAGTATATATACTAATTTACCCAAGAGAGCCCCATTTCTCATCTGAAATCAGAACCCTAGCCCCCTCTCTTCCCTCAAACCCTAGTTCTCTCTTTTTGGTGATTTGGGGGGAGCTTTGAAGGGGTTTTCGGCGGATTTTTGGTGGATTCAGCGAGAGGGATCATCTTCCTTCAGATCTAGGGCTTCATTCTCATCAGAGGCGAGTAACATCTCGCCCAACTTCACCCCTTTTTGTTTCTATGCTTAAATTTTAGGTTTTATTCGGTTTCATTGAGCCAAATCGTATTTTTGGTAGATAAGATAGATCCTTATGGCTTAAGATGTGAGAATCTTTCATTTAAGTTTTAAAAGGGTTCACTAATGATTTTTAATTAATGAGATCTTAAATCTGAAATGTTTTTATGAGAGCTAAACCCATTTTTTACTATTTAAGAACATTTCAAAATCATGTTGATAGAAGTTTGAGATTTTTGATATTGGGGTTTAAACTGTTTAAGCTTGTTATTACTGCCATACATCATTATGAAAAATGTTAATGTTAGATTAGAAAAATTTACAAAATTTTGTAATGAGATTCGACGCTGACAGAAACCCAGACTGGGATTCTGTCCGTGTCGCGGTCGACCGCAGCGGATGCGCCGGTCGACCGCTCGGTGATTTTTCAGCAGAAAAGTCTCTGCTCTTTGAGCGGTCGACCGGCACGTCCTGATCGGTCGACAGCCGCTTAGTTTTGAGCATAGTGGTTTTTGGCGTTGTGTGCGGTCGACCGGGGTGGCTTCTGCGGTCGACCGCCGCATAGTATCGTGCATGATGATTGTTCTGTTGGTTATTTTCGCGTGTTCGAGAGATCACCTTGTTCGTTCCCCACTAGTTTGCGACGATAGTGACTTATCTACACATGGGGACTGGCTTGTGACACAAATTTAGGCTTGTACATTATAATACGTGCAAGTTTGGGATATATATATATCTTTCCTCATATATTAGAATTATAGACGTCTCTTCGTTCATAGTCCATGTGTTGAGCATGCATTATTATCGATCCATGTGTTGGATAATTATCATTTCAGTCCATGTGTTGGACCTGCATTTTATTTCAGTCCATGTGTTGGACGTGCATTACATTTAGTCCATGTGTTGGATATTTTCGGCTAAACCTTGAGCATTATACACATTTGGGATTTTTGAGTATGACTTATTGGTATAGTTGGCCATGATAGCTACCTAAGCTGTGTACGACACTTATTTTACTCATGTAACTTTGTCATAACTGTGTTTATTGATGGAGATGAGGTTGTTGTCTTTTTCCTTTTTTGTTCATGTATTAGACTCCGGGTTTGGTACTTAGGGACTTTCAATTTGAGATACAAGGTATATACATGAGGGTTTCCCTTGGGGTTGGTTGTGATGTTGCTCGCTAGCGCTTTGACGCTCGTTGTCCCTCCCCTTTTCAGGTCATGAGCCAGGAGCACGGAGAGTCACAGGTTGTTAGCGGACTACTTTAGTGTTCAGCTTTACTTTCTAGCTATGTATCATTTTCTGTGGGCTCCACTGTAGTTGATGTTAGATATTTGAGGACTGTTTTTATAGATGTTGTAAAGGCAGTATGCCTCATTCCCTTCACTCAGACTTGTTGTATTTGAGACTTGCTAAGAACTCCAGTTTATTCATTTCAGACATTGACTTTGTATTTTCTGTATGTTGGATGATGTAATATTATTTTGATCTCTATCATTTCATCAGTTATCTCCTGTATTATCTTTTACTTGCTTTTGTACCTACACCTGTTATTGACTCTACTAGAGTGATAGAATTGTGATGGTAAAATATGTTATTGCACGGTGTGGTGCATGGCAGGTTTGACATTCTTGGTTTCACCAAGGACTGCAGCCTTGTGTGAACCCAGGGGCGTCATAGTTTGTATCAGAGCTCTAGTTCCAGTATCCTTAGGATCATCCTGTGTCGAGTCGTGGAGCTAGGATAGAGTTTCTTAGGGTTCATGTATAGAGTCCGAGAGGATTTTCTAGTATGAGTGAGGACGATATATGCGTATATCTCAAAAATTTGAGAATTTTTTTTATGACAACTATTTTGTATAAATTCAAAGTATTTGTGTGAATACTATATGTTGTGAAAATTTCAATGCGATACGTTATTTATAAAGGTCCATTTTGACTCATAAACTCTCATTTTTCATTCTCATTAGAGAGAGAGAGATAGATGGCAGGACGTGGTAGACCCCGTACCAGGAGAGCTAGCCAGGCAGAGTCACAGCAGACTCCACCAGAGCAGCAGCCAGCTCAGTCCGAGCCTCAGCAGGCTCCACCCGAGCCGCAGCAGGCTCCTCAGTATCTGGTAGACCTTATGGCCCCTCTTATTGTTCGGATGACAGCTATTGAGGAGTTGGTGACGACTCACATAGCACCACGGACACCACCACCACCGGTAGCTCAGCAGCACGGGATACCAGCCGTCCCGATTAGAGAGAGAGACCCAGAGGTAGCACCTGCAGCTATTCCACTGGCAGTACCTGACAGAGTCATAGAGCAGGAGGCTTAGCTTCGTGTGGTTGAGAGATATCAGAAGATGAGGGCACCAGAGTTTCAGGGGTCAGCAGATCCTCTTGCAGCCCATAAGTGGAAGGAGGATGTGGGCAATATTCTTGATATACTCAGTGTGGATTCAGTCCAGACGCAGATGTTGGCATCCTACAGTCTGAAGGGAGATGCCGGGAGATGGTATCGACTCCAGTTTACTCCAGATCAGAGGATGACTCTCACAAGGGAGGACTTTATCTACTTCTTCGATGGTCAGTATATTTCTTCTGCAGCACGGACTGGGAAGGAGCTCGAGTTATCCCGGTTGACTTAGGGAGACATGACCGTGGCAGATTTTGAGAGAAGGTTCATGGAGTTACTGCATTTCACGGGCATGTGGCAGACAGGAGAGCGTCAGGCTCAGATGTTCTTGGCAGGGCTTCACCCTAATCTCCGACGGTACCTCGTGTCGAGGAGATTTTATTCAGTCAGGGAGGTAGCTGAGGCTGCCACTTCTCAGGAGATCGAGACCACTATGTTCCAGAAGGACAAGGAAGGGAAGGCCAAGACAGGACAGAGTGGGGAGAAGAACAAGAATAAGAGACCTTTTTCTGGACAGCAGCAGCAGCATCAGGGCCCATATAAAAGGGGACCCCAGCAGGATCAGAGAGCGTATCAGCAGCGCAAGTTTCAGGGATCTTGTTATAACTGTCGTAAGGTCGGGCATAAGGCATCGGAGTGCCGTAGCGCACCAACAGGAGCCCAGCAGAGCAAGGGTCCGAATCAGCAGCAGCAGCAGCGCCAGCAAGGCAGAGGTCAGGGCCAGCAGAATAGGCTTGAGGCACCACCAGCAGCTCAGAGGACCGAGGGTCAGATTCGAGCAGTTCAGGAGGTTCCTCAGGGGCAGATTATCCCATATTCCCCACCTCCATCAGCAGAGCAGTCTTCAGCCACGGGCAGGGTTTATGCAGTAGTTCCCCATGATCACGGAGCCAGCGGAGCCGTAGTAGAGGGTACGTTCTTCGTGAACTCTCTTCCCGCCCGTATTCTTTTCGATTCGGGAGCTTCGCATTCCTTCATCTCGCATGCATTTATGACTAGACTCCAGCTCGTAGCTCAGCCTCTAGACACCCATTTATCTGTTTTCACCCCTTTAGGTGAGGTATCGCTTCTGGAGAGCGTTTGTAGGAGGTGTACCGTCAGTTTAGACGAGTCGGAGTTCATAGTGGATTTGATAGTGTTGCATATGTCTGAGTTCGATGTCATCCTTGGTATGGATTGGTTATCTTCCTACCATATTAGTATTGACTGCTTTGCGAAGACAGTCAAGTTGCGAGCATCCGATGGGTCCGAGATGATTGTAGCTACCTCTCAGGGCAACCGATTTGCAGAGTCATTTCTAGCGTACATCGAGGAGGTGATGCGACGGGATCAGGGTGCTGAGTTATTGGAGACTAGAGTTGTCTCAGAGTATCAGGATGTCTTTCAGGACATACCTGGGTTACCTCCTGTGAGAGAGGTTGACTTCTGTATTGAGTTGCACCCAGGCACAGCGCCGATATCCCGTGCACCCTATCGCATAGCACCAGCTGAGATGAGGGAGCTTTAGACCCAGTTGGATGAGTTGCTAGCTCAGGGTTTTATTCGCCGGAGTCATTCTTCGTGGGGCGCACCGGTCCTCTTCGTGAAGAAGAAGGACGGTAGTATGAGATTATACATAGATTATAGAGAGTTGAACAAGGTCACGATCCAGAATAGGTACCCACTACCTAGGATTGATGACTTGTTTGACCAGCTGCAGGGAGCACAGTATTTCTCGAAGATTGATCTTCGTTCTGGCTATCATCAGCTGCGGGTTCGGGAGATGGATATTCCCAAGACCGCTTTTCTTACTCGATATGGATCCTTCGAGTTCTTGGTCATGCCATTTGGGTTGACCAATGCACCCGCGGTATTCATGGATTTGATGAACCGGGTTTTCCGTCCCTTCTTAGATCAGTTTGTGATCGTCTTCATCGACGACATACTCATTTACTCGAGATCGGAGGCAGATCATGAGGAGCATCTACGGATAGCGTTGAGGACCCTTCAGCAGCACCAGTTGTATGCTAAGTTCAGCAAGTGTGAGTTTTGGATTTCAGAAGTTAGATTTCTTGGCCACGTCATCAGCAGAGAGGGCATAGCAGTGGACCCGGCTAAGGTCACGGCAGTTCTTGATTAGGAGCCACCGAAGACGGTGACAGAGATTCGCAGCTTTTTAGGTTTAGCTAGTTACTACAGGAAGTTCATTCAGGACTTCTCGAAGATTTCGACACCGATTACACACCTTACGAAGAAGGGTGTACAGTTCATATGGAGCATGGAGTGCCAAAAGGCCTTTGATATTTTGAAGGCTAAGTTAACTACAGCGCCGGTTCTGACTATTCCGAGCAGCGACAGGACATTCGTGGTGTATACGGATGCATCATTGGTAGGCTTAGGAGGCGTATTGATGTAGACTCAGAGGGTGGTAGTTGAGGGTGCATGAGCAGAACTATCCCACTCATGACTTGGAGTTAGCAGTAGTGGTGTTTGCACTGAAGTCATGGAGGTACTATTTGTATGGAGTGCAGTTTGAGCTATTCACAGACCATCAGAGTCTGAAGTATCTCTTTTCTCAGAAGGAACTCAACCAGAGATAGAGGAGATGGATTGAGTTTATCAAGGACTACGAGTTCGCGATTCAGTATCATCCAGGGAAGGCGAACGTCGTAGCAGATGCTTTGAGTAGGAAGCACCGACATCGGGTTGCGGCTTTGAGGTGTTCATTGCACAGAGATCTTATCACTCTTAGCCAGTTTGATTTTAGACCCGAGATTGGAGGAACCAGTGCATTCTTGGGAGCTATGTCAGTGCAGCCATCTTGGAGTGACAGGGTTGTCAGAGCACAGTTGGAGGACTCTTGGATTCAAACCCGTAAGGGGGAGATTTCCAAAGAGCCTAAGGCGGACTGGACCGTTGGAGTAGATGGAGGTCTACGGATGAAGGGTAGATTGGTTATGCCAGCCAGTGCAGAGCTGAAGAGAGAGTTATTTGATGAGGCACACCGTACTCGGTACACAGTACATCCAGAGACTACCAAGATGTACAAGGACCTGAAGAGACGTTTCTGGTGGAGTGGTATGCGGAGAGAGATTGCAGACTACGTGGCTAGATGTTTTACCTGTCAGCAGGTGAAGGCAGAACTTCAGAGACCGGCAGGGACCCTTCAGCCTTTGCCTATTTCAGAGTGGAAGTGGGCAGATATTTCCATGGATTTTATTATGGGGTTGCCGAAGTCGAAGAAGGGGAATGATTCAGTTTGGGTGATAGTGGACCGATTGACGAAGTCAGCACATTTAATTCCAGTGAGGACCACTTATACAGCCGAGACTTATGCGAGGATCTTCATTCGGGAGATAGTTCGACTCCACGGAGTTCCAGATACGATCGTGTCAGATCGAGGATCGGTTTTCACTTCACACTTTTGGAGGAGTTTTCAGGACTCATTTGGCAGCAGGCTATCTTATAGCAGTGTTTTCCACCCACAGATGGATCGTCAGACGGAGAGGGTGAATCAGGTGTTGGAGGACATGTTGCGTGCATGTGTCATTGACTTCCAAGGTAGTTAGGAGGATCATATTCCACTGGTAGAGTTCGCTTATAACAATAGTTATCAAGCGACGATCGGTATGGCCCCGTATGAAGCGTTGTATGGGAGACCATGTAGATCACCGATATGTTGGGTCGAGCCGGAGGACAACTTGATGCTTGGGCCAGAGCTAGTAAGGCAGACTACCGAGAAGGTAGCATTGATCAGGGAACGGATTTTAGCCGCTCAGAGTCGGCAGAAAAGTTATGCAGATAAGAGGCGAAGACCCTTGGAGTTTCAGGTGGGAGACTCAGTCATGCTGAAGGTATCGCCTATGAAGGGCGTATAGCGATTTGGGCGACGAGGGAAGCTTGCGTCAAGATATATTGGACCTTTTCAGATTCTAGAGCGTATTGGAGCTGTGTCCACAGACTAGATCTTCCAGCATCTATGTCTAGTATACACAATGTGTTTCACATTTCTATGCTCAAGAAGCACTTGCATGATGAGGAGCAGCGGCGAGTATTGGATACACCGGAGATCGAGCTTCAGGATGACTTGTCCACCATTGAGATTCCGGTTCGTATACTTGCCAGGGAGGACAAGAGACTCAGGAATAAAGTGATTCCCTTAGTAAAAGTTCAATGGAACCGAAGTGGATGTGAAGAAGCTTCTTGGGAGCGCGAGGAGGACATGCGACGCGACTACCCACATTTGTTTGATCAGGTAAATAAATTTTAACAACATATACATTATATCCTATTTATGTCTTTGGTTATATTTATATTTAGCACTAGAATGAGAATATCTTCGCTTGATTCTTAATCTTTTGGAACACATGGTATATATATGGGGGGTTCCTTGTTTGGATTTTTCACCCGATGTACTAGTTCCACTAGATTAGGGCTTGAGCGAGAATGTTATCATTTTGGACGGTTAAGTATAAATATCCATAAGCACTCATCTAGAATTTTATATTTCGAGATGAGTATGATCTTCGAATTTCGAGGACGAAATTCTTTTAAGGGGGGAAGAATGTAGAACCCCGTAAATTTTATAATGAATATATTGAATTACTAGTGATAAATAATTCTTATGTGATGAATAATCATAAATATATTAAATAAATGTGATCATCGGTGTTTTGGATCCCAACAAGTGTTTATATATGGGAGGTTTCGAATGGTTTGAGCTTTGTGCTGTAAGCAGGCCTAGAATGGCATTTTCCCCCTAATCGGTCGACCGCAGAGGAGTCGTCGGTCGACCGCTCTTCAGTCTCACATTCAGGAAACGTTCTTCCTGCTGTGCGGTCGACCGCACTGGGCGCGGCGGTCGACCGCCCAGCAGACAGAGAGTTTTCCTGGGTTTGGGTTTTAATGGGTTTCGGGTCGGGTTCGGGTCGGGTTGTGGGGTTAGTATATATACTAATTTACCCAAGAGAGCCCCATTTCTCATCTGAAATCAGAACCCTAGCCCCCTCTCTTCCCTCAAACCCTAGTTCTCTCTTTTTGGTGATTTGGGAGGAGCTTTGAAGGGTTTTTCGGCGGATTTTTGGTGGATTCAGAGAGAGGGATCATCTTCCTTCAGATCTAGGGCTTCATTCTCATCAGAGGCGAGTAACATCTCGCCCAACTTCACCCCTTTTTGTTTCTATGCTTAAATTTTGGGTTTTATTCGGTTTTATTGAGCCAAATCGTATTTTTGGTCGATAAGATAGATCCTTATGGCTTAAGATGTGAGAATCTTTCATTTTAGTTTTAAAAGGGTTCACTAATGATTTTTAATTAATGAGATCTTAAATCTGAAACGTTTTTATGAGAGCTAAACCCATTTTTTACTATTTAAGAACATTTCAAAATCATGTTGATAGAAGTTTGAGATTTTTGATATTGGGGTTTAAACTGTTTAAGCTTGTTATTACTGCCATACATCATTATAAAAAATGTTAATGTTAGATTAGAAAAATTTATAAAATTTTGTAATGAGAATCGACGCTGACAGAAACCCAGACTGGGATTCTTTCCGTGTCGCGGTCGACCGCAGCGGATGCGCCGGTCGACCGCTCGGTGATTTTTCCAGCAGAAAAGTCTCTACTCTTTGAGCGGTCGACCGACACGTCCTGATCGGTCGACCGCCGCTCAGTTTTGAGCATAGTGGTTTTTGGCGCTGTGTGCGGTCGACCGGGGTGGCTTCTGCGGTCGACCGCCGCACAGTTTCGTGCATGATGATTGTTCTATTGGTCTTTTCGCGTGTTCGAGAGATCACCTTGTTCGTTCCCCACTAGTTTGCGACGATAGTGACTTATCTACACATGGGGACTGGCTTGTGACACAAATTTAGGCTTGTACATTGTAATACGTGCAAGTTTGGGATATATATATATCTTTCCTCATTTATTAGAATTATAGACGTCTCTTCGTTCATAGTCCATGTGTTGAGCATGCATTATTATCGATCCATGTGTTGGATAATTATCATTTCAGTCCATGTGTTGGACCTGCATTTTATTTCAGTCCATGTGTTGGACCTGCATTTTATTTCAGTCCATGTGTTGGACATTTTCGGCTAAACCTTGAGCATTATACACATTTGGGATTTTTGAGTACGACTTATTGGTATAGTTGGACATGATAGCTACCTAAGCTGTGTACGACACTTATTTTACTCATGTAACTTTGTCATAACTGTGTTTATTGATGGAGATGAGGTTGTTGTCTTTTTCCTTTTTTATTCATGTATTAGACTCCGGGTTTGGTACTTAGGGACTTTCAATTTGAGATACAAGGTATATACATGAGGGTTTCCTTGTTTGGATTATTTCGCTCGACGTACCTATGCTCGTGTTGAAATTTCCTAAGTACTAACACCCCCTTATTCTTAGGACAATTATTTATACATATATGATTTGTGCTAACTGTATTTTCTTATACAACAAGCCCTATCCCTTGGGGTTGGTTGTGATGTTGCTTGCTAGCGCTTTGACGCTCGTTGTCCCTCCCCTTTTCAGGTCACGAGCCAGGAGCATGGAGAGTCGCATGTTGTTAGCGGACTACTTTAGTGTTCAGCTTTACTTTCTAGCTATGTATCATTTTCTGTGGGCTCCACTGTAGTTGATGTTAGATATTTGAGGACTGTTTTTATAGATGTTGTAAAGGCAGTATGCCTCATTCCCTTCACTCAGACTTGTTGTATTTGAGACTTGCTAAGAACTCCAGTTTATTCATTTCAGACATTGACTTTGTATTTTCTGTATGTTGGATGATGGAATATTATTTTGATCTCTATCATTTCATCAGTTATCTCTTGTATTATCTTTTACTTACTTTTGTACCTACACCTATTATTGACTCTACTAGAGTGATAGAATTGTGATGGTGAAATATGTTATTGCACGGTGTGGTGCATGGCAGGTTTGACATCCTTGGTTTCACCTAGGACTGCAGCCTTGTGTGAACCCAGGGGCGTCACAACCGATTTATGAGTCTTCTACGTTTCACGGGCATGTGGCAGTCAGGAGAGCGCCAGGTGCAGATGTTTCTTATGGGACTTCGTCTAAGTCTTCGTTGTTACCTAGTTTCTAGAAGATTTCGTTCAGTCCGAGAGGTCGCAGATGCAGCTATATCGCAGGAGACAGAGACTATGATGTTCCAGAAGAACAAGGAGGGCAACAACAAGTCTGGATAGCAGAATGACAAGGGCATGGGCAAGAGACCTTTTGCCAGACTAGGAGGTCCCTAGCAGCGGGGTAAGAACTTTCATTACCATCAGCAGGGCAAGTTCAAGAAGGGAGCACAACATGACTCGAGAGCACCACCGCAGCGCAAGATTTAGGGTGCATGTTATAACTACAACAAGATCGGGCATAAGGCCAAGGGCTGTCGCAGTGCACCAGCAGGAGGCCAGCAAGGCAGAGGTCAGGGCCAGCAACAGAATCGAGGACAAGGACAGCAGCAGAACCGTGGTCAGGGTCAGCATCAGCAGGGCCGCGTTTAAGGCCAACAGCCACAGCAGAGGATTGAGGCACCGCCAGCTGTTCCTAGGATTGAGGGGCCAGTAGGCCAGATTTGCGCAATTCAGGAGATTCCTGAGGGACAGATAGTCCCATATATTCCACCATCGTCAGTTCAGTAGTCGCCAGTCACTGGCAGAGTCTATGCAGTCGTACCGCATGATCACAATGCGAGCGGAGCTATAGTAGAAGGTACTTTCTTAGTAAACTCTTTTCCAGCTCGGATCCTATTCGATTCCGAAGCTTCCCATTCTTTTATATCTCATGCCTTCATGGATAGGCTCCAGTTAGTCTCACATCCTTTAGATGTTCCGTTGTCTGTTTCTACTCCCTTAGGGGAGGTATCCCTATTAGAGAACGTCTGTAGGAGATGTGTCATAAGCTTAGATGAGTTTGGGTTTACCATAGATTTGATCGTCTTGCGGATGTCGGATTTTGACGTCATTCTTGATATGGATTGGTTATCATCCTACCATATTAGCATTGACTGTTTTGCAAAAACAATCAGTTTGCGAGAGTTCGATGGGTCTGAGTTGATTGTAGCGACCTCACATGGCAACCAGTTTGCAGAGTCATTTCTAGCCTATATCGAGGAGGTGATGCTGAGAGATCAGAGTGCTAATTTTTGTGAGACTAGAGTTGTCTCAGATTTTCAGGATGTCTTTCAGGACATACTGGGGCTACCTCCTGTGAGAGAGGTTGAGTTCTGCATCGAGTTGAAGCCAGGCACAGTACCGATATCTCGAGCTCCCTATCATATGGCACCTGCTGAGATGAGGGAACTATAGACTCAGCTGGACGAGTTGTTGTCTCAGGGTTTTATTCGCCAGAGTCATTCTCCATGGGGGACGCCGGTCCTTTTCGTGAAGAAGAAGGACGGCAATATGCGTCTTTGTATAGATTATTAGGAGTTGAACAATGTCACTATCCGGAACAAATATCCATTATCGAGGATTGATGACTTGTTCGACCAGCTATAGGGAGCGAAGCACTTCTCGAAGATTGATCTTCGTTCTGGCTATCATCAGTTACGGGTTCAGGAGATGGATATTCCCAAGGTCGCCTTTCTGACTCGTTATGGGTCCTTCGAATTTTTTGTCATGCCATTTGGGCTAACCAATGCACCTGCGGTATTTATGGATTTGATGAATTGAGTTTTTCGTTCATACTTGGACCAGTTCGTGATAGTATTCATCAATGATATTCTAATCTATTCGAGGTCGGAGGTAGAGCACGAGCAGCACCTTCAATTAGCATTGTAGACTTTGCGGGAGCACCAGCTATATGCCAAATTCAGCAAGTGTCAGTTTTGCCTATCCGAGGTCAGATTTTAGGCCATATCATCAGCAGAGAGGGCATTGCAGTGGATCTAGCTAAGGTTACGACAGTACTTGATTGGGAGCCACCGACGACAGTTAACGAGATCCGTAGCTTTTTGGGTTTGGCTGGCTATTACAGGAAGTTCATTCAGGACTTCTAAAAAATAGCTATACCACTTACACACCTTATGAAAAAGGGTGTACCTTTTGTTTAGAGCACGGAGTGTCAGGAGGTCTTTGAGACTTTGAAGACTAAGTTGACTACAACGCTAGTTTTGACCATTCCTAGCAGTGATAAGACCTTTGTAGTCTACACAGATGCATCGTTAGCGGGTCTAGGAGGTGTTTTGATGCAGACCCAGAGGGTAGTAGCATACATTTCACGTCAGTTGAGAATGCATGAACAGAACTATCCCACACATGACTTGGAGCTAGCAGCAGTAGTCTTTGCATTGAAGACATGGAGACACTACCTATACGGGGTACAGTTTGAGCTATTCACAGATCATCAGAGCTTGAAGTACCTCTTCTCTTAGAAGAAACTAAATCATAGACAGTGACGATGGGTTGAGTTCATTAAGGATTATGAGTTCGTGATTCAGTATCACCCGGGAAAGGCGAATGTCGTAGCAGACGCATTGAGTAGGAAGCGTCATCACAGGATTGCAGCTTTGAGATGTTTGTTATATCGAGAAATCCACACACTTAGCCAGTTCGACTTTAGACCGGAGATTAGCGGGAGCAGCGCATTTTTAGGAGCTTTATCCATACAACCATCTTGGAGTGACAGAGTGGTCAAAGCTCAGTTGGACGACTCTTGGATTCAAGCCCAAAAGGGAGAGATTTCCAAAGAGCCAGAGACTGATTGGACCGTTGGAGCAGATGGAGGACTTCAGATGAAGGGTCGATTAGTAATACCAGCCAATGATCAGCTGAAGAAGGATTTATTCGACGAAGCGCATCATACCAGGTATACAATGCATCCAGGCATAACAAAGATGTACAAGGATCTAAAGACACATATTTGGTGGAGCGGCATACATAGAGAGATTGCAGAATATGTAGCTAAGTGCTTTACCTGCCACCAAGTGAAGGCAGAACATCAGAGACCGGCAGGAACCCTACAGCCTTTACCCATTCCAGAGTGGAAGTGGATAGATATTTCTATGGACTTCATTATAGGATTGCCGAGATCGAAGAAAGGGAATGATTCAGTTTGGGTGGTAGTAGATCGGTTGACAAAGTCAGCACATTTCATACCAGTAAAGACAACATACACGGCAGAGACGTATGCACGGATATTTTTTCAGGAGATCGTGAGATTACATGGAGTTCCAGAGACGATTGTGTCAGATCGAGGCTCGGTTTTCACTTCATATTTTTGGAAAAGCTTCCAGAACTCTTTCGGCAGCAGATTATCTTATTCTAGTGTGTTTCACACACAGACGGATGGGCAGATGGAGAGAGTGAACCAAATATTAGAGAACATGTTGCGAGCATGTGTCATTGATTTCTAGGGTACCTGGGAGGACCATATCCCATTAATCGAATTCGCTTATAATAATAGCTACCAAGCGACTATCGGGATGGCACCGTACGAAGCATTGTACGGGAGGTCTTGTAGATCACCTATTTGTTGGGCAGAACCAGAGGACAGCCTATTGCTTAGACCAGAGCTTGTGAGGTAATTTACAGAGAAGGTAGAAATCATTCGAGAGCCCATTCTTGCAGCACAGAGTCGTCAGAAGAGTTATATAGATCATAGGCGACGACCATTAGAGTTCCAAATTGGGGACTATGTATTATTGAAAATAGCACCAATGAAGGGAGTTCAGCATTTTGGCAGACGAAGAAAACTTGCCTCGAGGTATATTGGACCATTCCTGATTATTGAGCGCATTGGAGCTGTTTCATATCGGCTAGACCTATCAGCATCCATGTCGAGCATACACGATGTTTTTCATGTTTCGATGCTTTATGCGACGAAGAGGAGCAGCGAGTATTAGACGTACCAAAGATTGAGATTCAGGAGGATCTGACTACTATTGAGATTCTTGTATGTATTCTTGCCAAGGAGGACAAGAAGTTGAGAAACAAGGTGATACATTTAGTTAAAGTTTAGTGGAATCGGAGAGGAGCTGAGGAGGCTCCTTAGGAACGCGAAGAGGATATATGTCGTGACTACTCACACCTGTTTGAGTAGGTAAATTAAATTTAGTATGACTTGTTTATGAATTGTGGCTACCTGTATGGTAATGTTCATACTTAACGCTAAAATGATGGTATTAACACTTAACTCCTAAGTACTCGGAACATATGATATATATATGAGGGGTTCCTTGTTTGGATTTTTTGCTCGATGTACTTGTTCCATTTAGTTAGGGGTTAAGTGGGGGTATTTGCATTTTAGACTGTTAAGTATAGACATTGAGAATGATTCTCGGGAGCGCGAAGATGTTATGCATCGCGACTACATGCACCTATTGAGAAGGTGGGTTGATTTATGTATGTGATTATTTGTATGGTTATATTTACATTTAACGCTAGAATGGATGTATTGACACTTAACTTCTAATCATTCGAAACACATGGTATAAATATGGGGGGTTCCTTGTTTGGATTTTTCGCCCGACGTACTAGTTCTGTTTGGTTAAGTGTTAAGTGGAAATATTAGCATCTTAGATTATTAAATATAGATATTGCTATGTTTATATCTGAGACTAATGATGCGAGATGTGTATGTGAGGGTTTTCTTATCTAGATTATTCTCTCAACGTGCTTTTCTGGCATTATTAATCTCTAAGATACGAATGCGGAATTTCAGGGACGAAATTCTTTTAAGGGGGGAAGAATGTAAAACCCCGTAATACTGAATGTTCTGAGATATAAAAATAAATACGTTATATTGTGATAAATAACATTTATTGATATTTGAGTATGCTAGGAATTGATTTGAGATCAATCTGATACATATATATGAATATATGAGTGCAAATGCACAAAACATGCACGAGAAAAAATCTGGGAAAAATAACCAGTTAAGAGTTTATAAATTTTACACAATGATGCACGTATAATCTGGGAAACCTAAAAATACCAAAGTTGTAGGGATTTTTAACAGCTTTCTAAAAAATCTTATATCACCTCATTTTGAGGTTGGATGCGAAAGTTATTGCCAAAATACCGAAGGTTATTTTCCTAGTCAGACTAGGTTTCCTGGTTCGGGTCAAACGAGTTTATTTCGGGTTTGCATATATATATACTTATGTTTTAAAGAAAATTATCACCCTTACATCAGAGTTTCAAACTCTAGCAGTCCCTATTCCTCTCTCTAAAGCCCTAACCCTAAAATTGAGAATTTTGAGAGCTTTGTGAAGCAAATATCGACACAAGGGCGAGATCATCGACTTGTAGCAAGGAGAAAACGGGTTGTTTACACTTCTAATTGCTTGCTGGTTATCTCAGAGGCTTAGAATGACATTTCAGGTAAGATTATCTTCATCCAAACCTATCCCCATAGTTAAATAACTAGTGTAGATGATTTATATGATATTGAATATGTGTTTTCATGCTTTAATCTTAACCTGAGGTGTTAAAAGTCAGATTTTTGATAGTAAACCTTAAAACAAAT
>BQKN01001045.1:55882-93182 GCA_022839385.1 Asparagus kiusianus
TCTTTGGGCTCCACTGTAGTTGTTGTCAGACATTTGAGAGTTTATTCTAGAGTTGTAAAGGCTGTGTTGCCTTAATTTCCTTTACTCAGACTTACTGTATTTTGAGACTTGTAAGAACTCCAGTTTATTTCATTTCAGAATTTGACTATGTACTACAGTTTATTTCGTTGATGAGATGTATTGTGTTCTATCATTTCATCCAGTATTGTTGATTCACTTTTCACTTGCTTTGTACATACACCTGTTGTTGACTCCACTAGAGAGATAGTGATTGTGATGGTGAAACGTGTTACTGCACGGTGTGGTGCATGGCAGGTTTGACATCCATGGTTTCACCTCGGACTGCAGCCGTGTGTGAACCCAGGGGCGTCACACTCTTCCTCTCTCTACCGACCGCCTCCCACTCTCTCCCTCTTCCTCTCCCTCTCCCCGCTGCCCCTCCACCCTCTCTCCCCTATCGTCCGTCGCCCTGCTACCCTCTCCTCTCCTTTCCCTCCTCAACCCCAGTCCTTGTCACCTCTGTTCTCTGCCACCTCATCGCCCCACCACCCTCTCTCCCCTCTCACTCTTCCTCTATTTACTACCTCTTGTACCCCCCCCCCACGCCCTCTCAACTGAAAAAATCTACGTGTTATTCCTACACCCTCTTCCTCAACACGGCTGCGACCACTTGCCCGTCTTTTTTGGATCTTATTGTCTCTCATCTCCTTAAATTGAATGCTTTTCATGAAAATTTTAAAATTTTTAAATATTATACTATTTATTGCTGAATTTAGTTTAAAAGCCCTAATTTATGATCTAAAAATAAACGAGTTCGAATCTTGTAACCCTAATTGGAAAATTTTTAGTTATGTATTAACCCAAACTCAACTATATTTTACCCCATTTGAATAACACAAGTAAATGTAAATCTAAATAAACACTTGTGAACTATTAACCCTAATTAAACACCCGATACATGATAGCTGATTTACACTATGTTTCGTTCGGGCTATAAGTAGGTGTGATTATTTAAGTTTGTGATATGAAAATATGTGAAATAATAAATTTTCAAGAAATAGAGTGATATATAACACATTATAATTTTTTATAATGTGTTATATATCCAATTTAGGTGAATGAAAAAAAATAATGTTATCCCTAGACTTCCGTCCAATAATTACATCCAATTCTTTAGACTTATAATATAAGATAGATGACTCATATTTAGCTAGGAGATGAAGTTTTCTTCCAGAAATGACCATTTACTTTGTATTATATGAATAAAGAATTGGTACTAAAATTCATAATTATTATAATTATTGGATCTGTCCTTCTCAGATGTGTTAGGAATATAATAGTGCATACATCCAACTTTGTATATTTTTATTCTTAAAATTTTTGGCAGCACGTATTCGTTGTTCTCCGTGTATAATAAATGTATGTTGTTCTACGTTTTGGGCTATTGCCAATATGCATAATAACATATGCACGGTGTACAGGGAGAACAATCGGTATATGCTGTAGAAATTTTTAAGAAATAAAAATATACAAAGTATATGAAGTTGGATGTAAACACTTCTATATTCTTAATAGATAGAAGCCTTCTTATGACAGTCGCTAGAGTGGTGTAATTAGTTTCTATGTAAAATTTAGATATATTTTATGTAGAAAAATATTTATATTGTTAAATGGTATATGAACGTATGTACGATGTGTATTGTATGTATATTGTCACGAAGAGTCATGAATGTACTAGTAGTTGTGAGATTAATCGTAGTTAATAATTATATGTAATGTACTGATAAGGATAATTTCTAACAAATCATGGATAGATATTCCACAGCTTCAAAGATTCATGACACGTGATATAAGGAGGGATGTGACACCTTCATGCATTATGTCGAAATGAATCCGAGAAATTTAAGAAACGGTGTTATGTATTGTCCTTATTGTAGGTGTAGGAATATGAAGCTGCATAATAGAAATGATATACGGATCCACCTAATAAAATCAGGTTTTGATGAAAAATATAAATATTGGTCATATCATGGGGATGGTTATACTAAAGATGAGGATTCGAATGTGTGTGTTGGTACGTCCGGTGGCTTACGGATAGATGACAAAGAAATAATGTTGAATGATATTTTTTCTTGTCCTACCGAATATGATGTCGATGATAATGTCGAGGATTATACCAAAGATAAAAGTGAAGATGATATCAAAGTTGATGCTAAAGAGGTAGGAGATGTCGAAAGTGCAGAAAATATTAAAGAAATGCATTCCTCCGCAGAAATAAAGCGAATAATGGAGCTACTAGAAGATAGTGAAAATGACTTATATGAGGGTTGTACTAAGTACTCCAGATTTTCATTTATGCTGAAACTCCTACATATTAAAACACTTAGCGGAATGTCAGATAATTATTTTAAAAATACTTCTTGATTTGCTTCATATGGTAATTCCCGGAGGAGAGATTAGCATACCCCAAACAACTTATAAAGCTGAGAAGATTATCTCCACTCTAGGTTTGATTATAATAAGATTGATGCCTGTCTGAATGATTGTATTTTGTACCACAAAGCTAATAAAGACCTTCAAGAGTGTGCGACATGTGGAGTTTCTAGGTGAAAGCAATGCACAAACTCTTCAACAAGGAATACAATGGAGATAGATGTGACACAGAAAAAAATTCTAACAAAAGTGCTTCAACATTTTCCATTGGCTCCTAGATTGCAACGATTGTACATGAATAAGGACACGACAAAGAACATGAGGTGGCATAAGGAAGATCAAGTAAATGATGGTAAACTGAGACATCCTGCTAATGCTTTAGCTTGGAAGCATGTTGCTAAAGTTTATCCTTGTTTTGCCGAAGATTGCAAAAATGTCAGACTGAGCCTATCTAGCGACAGTTTTCATCCATTTGGGATAATAAGTTCTGGCTAGTCTATGTGGCCAATTGTATTAATACTATATAATTTACCTTCATTACTTTGTATGAAACAGGCATATATGATACTTTGATTATTGATAACTGGTAAGCACGTACCGGGTAATAATATTGATATCTATTTAGAGCCGCTAATTGATGAGTTAAAATAGTTATAGTCTGAGGGTATTTTAGTGTATGATGCTCATTTTAAAGAGTCATTTAGATTACATGTCATTCTATTATGAACGATTAATAATTTTCTAGCTTATGCTAGTCTGTCTGGTTGGTCTATGAAGGGAAAGTGTGATTGTCCTGTATGTGGTCCGAAAGAAGCTCTTTAATTACCACATAGCTGAAAGCGTTGTTATAGATTTAATCACAGGTGGTTGCCCTTAAGTCATAAGTATAGAAAATTATCAGCTATGTTTGATAGCACAGTTTAGAAGAGAATGAAGCCTCGTCAGCTAATAGGAGTTGAGATTGTAAAATTACTTGAGGGGTTTCCAAAAGTTAGGTTTGGAAAAATTCATTATTCTAAATTCAACGTGCTCGGAGTAAGAGATTCTTGAATTCAAAAAAGTCATTGAAACGAAAGCGAAAGGCCCGAAAAATACAAGTTGAAAATGAAGCCGAAAAATCACCTAGAGGATGGACTAAATTTAGTATCTTCTTCCAGCTACTTTACTGGCAAAATTATAAAATCTGACACAACTTAGATATCATGTATATTGAGAAAAATATATGTGATAATATAGTGTCAACTCTCCTACAAGATGCAAACAAGTTGAAGGATGACCTACGAGCGCGACAAGACCTGACTGCTTTGAATATTCGGAATGATTTGCGAGCTCAAGATGTTAGTCTTACAAAATTAAAGTTGCATCCGTCTCATGTTAAAATATCAAATGTGCAGATGTATCGATTTTGTGAAATTCTCAAATCGGTAAAGTCGCCGGATGGTTACTTTGCTAGCATATCAAATAATGTCCAGGTGCAATAGAGAAAACTCTTAGGTTTGAAGACCCATGATTATCATGTTCTTCTTCATCAATTGCTCCTGAATGCACTCTGTAACAATATAGAGAAAGAAACGTCGAAGATTATTATTGAGTACTGTGGATTCTTTAGAAAATTATTCTCTAAAGTCATAGATGTAGATGAATTTAAAAAACTTGAAGCCAAGGTTTGAGTTACTCTATGAAATATGGAAGTAATATTCCCTCATTCATTTTTTATAATTATGGTCCATCTTACCCAACATCTTGCAAGAGAGGCTAGAATCGTCGGTCCTATTACTTATCGTTGGATGTATTCGGTTGAAAGGTTAGGGTTTCCATTACCTTTATTAATTATATATGCATTTTGTATATTCCCTTTATAATAATTAGTTCTTTTTATAATTTTAAAATATTTGGGCTCCATGAAACACATTGTTCGCAATTGAACTCATCCATAGGGCTTGATAGCTGAAGGATATATGGCCAACGAATGCTTTGTGTTTGCATCACGTTATATGCATAAGAAGAAAACCACATCTCAAGCACCTGCTAAGGAGAAGAAGTGTTAAAAATATCCAAGATCTCTCTTAGATTAAATTCATGCATATGTGTTAGAAAATCTTGATATATTCTAAGACTATCGAAGGTAACAAATAAAATTAGTAATATAGATGAGAAATATTCATTTTACATATAGTTAACTAATACAAACTTATATATTATTCATATGGACGACATCTGGAGAAGCTTAAGAATGAAATAAATGGTAGGAATGCAGCGCATAATATTCAGAAATAACATAAGGAAGAATTTTCAGATTGGTTCAGAATTGATGTAAGTGTTTTATAATTAAATTTTGAACATTCATAATATAACTTGTCTTAAATATTCTCATATTGTTTGGCTTAGATTAAAAAATCACTTCTTTGTGGCATTACATTACCAGATGAAATTATTATTCATGCATAACGCCCTTATCATGAAGTAAGACGTTATAATGAGTATTTGGTCAATGGATATAATTTCGAACACTAGAGACCGATGATAGGAGGGTAACCCAGAATAGTGGGATCATGTGTTGTTTTGCTCAAGAATGTTTTTTAAGTATAAGAGATTAGAACTCAATTTTAGCTGACATACTATATTATGGCCAATTAGAAGACATTGTTGAGGTAATTTACAAGTTTGGTAAAGCAAAACAATGTAGTTACATGATGTTTAAGGTTTGATGGTGTCCTATAAAAATACAAAAGGATCATTATGGGTTTACACTTGTCAATCTCCATCGAGAAATATATATGGATGAGAAATTCATTTTCGTGGAACAAGCTGATCAGCGCTTCTCTGTGAAAGATCTGAATATCATGTTTGATTAGGTGGTTTTATACAATGAGCTAAGATATGTTGTTCTTCCTAATAACCATGAAAAAACAATGAAGAAAGTGAAGATAATTGTAGTGAACCTATTGGGTCATCTGATGACGTTTGACAAGACTTCTCTTACACACAAAATGTGGTGCTTTATGTAGGTATGAACTATGTTATAATGCATTATTGTTGTAGGTATGAACTATGTTACAAAGCATTATTGTTTTCAAAATTTCATAATAAAATCAATAATACTTTTCATAATAATATATCTCATGTGCATGTATATATTTTTCTTAACTATGTTAAAATTTTAATTTACAGATGAGGAATGTGAGGCTCTTTAATGGGGACTGTGATTGATCACGGAGTATCACCTCGGGTACAGGTATTGAGGAGACACCATTATTTCCTGATGCAGGTATAAATTATTTACTATTTTAATATCTTTTATAAATTATTAGTTATCTTCCTCATAGTGTTCATTTGTTGCAGATGTAGGTTATTCAACACCCAGCCCCTTTGATGCACTACCAGAACCATCCCCTGGAATCGGTATTTAGTATTTAATATTTGATAATCATTAATTTAAAATTTATATTAATGATACTCTTTTGTTATGTAGATGATTCATGGACGCCATCATGTCCTTCCTATATATTCCAGGCTGACTTGCGTCCGAAGACACAAGACTATCGCAGTTTACCCTTCCCTCCGGACTCTCATAAGTCCAGAACTGAATCAATGAGGTACCACCCATGTGTTGCGAAAAGGTTAGAGGAAATGATGTATACGTTGGAGGCTACGAAAGCTGTTGCACTTGTAGCCAAAGAAAGAGAGAAAACGAATGATAAATTTAATAAATACTTTTAATTTTCACATTTATAGATTATATAATATATTATTATATTGTTATTATTGTAGGAACTAAGCCGAATCGCATAGAGGGACGATGTGGCAGGAGCAAGCCTGAGTCTAAACAACCGCCAAGAGGCATGTGGGCTATTATTATGTGGAATAATGATGCATTGTTCGTTGGTGCTTGGTTGTCAAGATTGAATTCTTATATCGGGGTTCTCGTGCGTAGAGCGAACATCATCAATCATTATTTTAATTTTCGAGAACTACCGTGGACTACCTACGAGGAGATATGGAATTAGCTTATGGTAATTTTATATTACTTTAGCTATTCATTTATTATTGATTAATAATTGATATTAAATTATCCTAATTGAATATGTATGCAAATTTAAAGGAAAGATTCTATCTTGAGAACTTTAATGGGGCTTGGCTTTATGTTTTTAATGTCAAGGTTGAAGTTGTCCTCAAACAATAGAGGCATCATATTAAGTACGAAACCTATGATAGATATTCGGAGGACTGGCAGAGGTTTTTAAACCTCGATGATAGAGTTAACGAGCTTTATTTCACATCTCTCCCCATGCTATCTCTAAAGGATAACATTGCTCCCACTCAGAACCTATTGGGACTTAATAGGTAGGGATGGTAAACAATCGAATCGGTTCGAATATTATGTTCCTATTTATATTTTTTTAATTATTGAATTCAAAAGTAAAATTTAATATTCATTTCCACCCTAATAATAGGAGATGAAGATATTCTCTGCATGGTGTTGGAGCTTCACCGGGCATAAGCATAAGATCATCCACAGCATCTTCCATGCCATCTACAGCATCGAGAGCAGAACCGGGCAGTTTGTAGGCTATGCCACTTGTTTTACATGTCTCCACATATTTGCCTGACAAGATTGACCCAGAACTTCATGTTCAAGTGACTAAGGAGATGAGCAGAGTTGTGTTGAGGGCCCACTCGATGGACGAGGTCATGTCCTATGTTGTAGATTATTTGTCTGGTGTGATTCCCTTTAGTCTGTTTGGTGGTATCATACGGCTCATAAGTTCGGGTGTCGATAATTCCGACATTAGGCAGAACAGCGCACATGTATCTTATTTTTCCTTACATTTATAAAATCATTTATGTTTAATATGTTATCAAATACCACATAATTCTTAAATCATTTGTTTAATATGTTTAATAACACAGAGCAGTGCACTAGTATATTTAAAAAATGTTCTATGTTTAGTATGTTATCAAACTTCACATAATTCTAAATTATTATTCAATGGACCTTCAGAGTGGAGATATTAGAGGGAGCAGCACCTATTTTCATGCAAGGGATAGAGATGCTGCCGATGATGACGAGATGTGAGGTTTTTTATTTTTTTTTAATGCAATGAACAATTTCTTATTGGTAATAGTACTCTACTTTTATTCATGTCATGTACTCTATGTTATTCATCTCATGTTATGGATGGACTTGGTATTGCTAGTGTATATGTTGTAAATATTCAAATAATCTAAGTTTTTATTGAAATGGATATTGGCGTAGATTGTTGGATGTATATGTTAGACTGGATTGTTGGATGTATATTTTGGATTGGATGGTTGGATGTGTATATTGGATATGAATATTGATTATATTTCATTGGATGTATTCATGTGTATATCATGTAATTAAATATACAGGGAATCAAAGTTTTTAAATAATTTTTTTGCTGGAAAAATATCGACCTAGACAAAAATTCCATCTAGGTTGAGTCAACCTAGATGGAAAATCCGTCTAGGTTGGCAACCTAAACAAAAATTTCATCTAGGTGGCTACCTAGACGGATTTTTGAATTCTGTCTAGGTTGTTTTCCGTCTAGTTTGATCAAACTAGACGGAATTTCATCTAGTTTGATTCAAGCTAGACGGAATATTCCTAGACAAACTTTTCTAAACGGATTTCTGTCTAGGTTGATCAACCTAGACAGGATTCTAAGCAACCTAGGCGGATTTTTCTATCTAGGTTGTGCGTTTTTCAACTAGTGTTTAGAAATATTTCAACATTGAAAACAATCACGTAGGGTGGGATTTTTTGTTTGGATACATGGGAAAGTTTGAGCATGCTCTTCGAGAGTGGATACATATGAGATAAAGAAGAAATGCTTTGAAAGTTACAGTGTAAGTTAGGAGAGGATCTATAAGCAAGATCCGAGTATTGACCCAAATCATTTAGCTCCACTTATATTATTATGGGGCCAGGAGGAGCACCAGGTAAATATGTATAAATGCATAATTTTCAAGGAAACCAAAAGCCTTAAGCTAGTATATATGATTAGTTAGATGTTATTTGAATAATTAAATTGAGTTTATGCTTATAAAGCAAAGGTATATTACCAAAAATAAGTTATTACTGTGCAAATAACTGTTATATTAATAGAAATTGGATTCAAGTTATTTATCTAAATTTAGTGGTATATTTCATAATATATTATAGATTGTACTAAAATTCTCTTTGTTCTTGTTGAAAAAAATATTAGAGAAATCAACAAAACCGATTGAGAAAAGATTATGATCATTATATGTGGATTACTTTATTTTCCCAGATTGAGGATCAATTTTGTAGGACAATGGTATAAAAATATTTTAATCTTCTATATATATTCTATCCGCTTTCCAAAATATTTGATAAATAAAACTAATAAATAAATTTGTAAATCTCAGAATGCCCCCTTTATCCCGCTTCCCGAATTCCATAAGAGGACGATGATTTACTTTAAGAAAGGGTATGATGACAATGAGGAGAAGAAAAAAAACTATAACTGGCCCAGAATATGCAAGTAGTTTAACGGTGTATTTACTTTCACTCTATTCAAATGAATTACATAATATTGAAACTAGTCGTGAAGGTTTACACTATCTTTATTGTTAAAATGCCAATTCGTATGTTCATCTTTTTTGTTTCTTAGGAAGCATTGGGAAATACATATGCTAAGGTTATTGCACAAAGCCAGGAGCCCCTGACTAGAGAAAAGAATTATAATGTGAGCCATTTGGTTTGTGGACTTCCCAAAAAGGGGAGGACCAGGTGGATGTGTGTATGAGCTTAGAGGTTGTCTACATCATTCCAGCATCCGTCGATCTCAACGCCATCTATGATGCCCTCAGGGGTACCCTCTTACATGCTGCAGGAGGATTGTACTCAGCAGGCGATGCAGCTTGTTACATCAGTGATGAATTTTTAGGATGGTCATATTGCCGAGGGGGTGTGGGAGGATATCAGGAGGAGCTTATGCGAGTGATCCACCCTATGGCTACTTTTACGATGGTTTCCAGGAAAATAATAAAATCTTATAGGCGTCAGATTCCTACTTAGCTGCAAATGCAGATTATAAACTTTTTGGCCTCTCAAAAGGTATTTACCAGTAGTGGAGAGAGTAGTATACATGTATACTTATTTATATACATAAAACATGATTATACACACAACATTAAATGCATAATTCTAAATTTAGATTATTTTATTTTTAGAATGAAGATGATGTCATTAGGAGCACGAGTCAAAGGGATGGAGTCGTCGATGACAACGCAGATGATGACATGCATAGGACGGATGACCTGACTTAGTGAGTTTTTATTTTTTATTTTTTATTTTTTTGTATCTTAGACATCTTTATATAGGAGATTATGTTATGTTTGTATGCTTTATATCCTTAAACTCTTATTTGTTGGAACTGTGAGATATATGTGGGTATGGATGTGGATCTTTTATAGACTCTTGTTTATGTGGGTATGTATGTACGTATGATATATGTGGATATAGATCTTTTGTGACATGTATGGGAGATTATCATATTATTTGTGTGGTTTGTTATTTGTGAAGTTTGGATTGTGAAAATTTTGAATGTAGTGTGTGAATATAAGCGAGATATTAGTTATGGAATGTGAAAATTGAATGTATACGAGTTTCTTTAAATATTTGTGAAATTTGGATTGTGGAAATTTCGAATGTAGTGTGTGGATGTATGTGAGATATTAGTTATGGAATGTACAGGAAATTTGTAAAATTTGAATGTATGCGAGATGGTTGTGGAGATTTTTGTGAAATTTGGATTGCATATATTTCAAATGTAGTTATGGAATACGCAGGGAATGTAGTTTGCGGAGATTTTTGTGCGCCATGTATATAGGGAATTTTGAATGTAATCAGCATGACTATTTTGCTGATTACAGACATCCCTGACGCGAAAGTCATCAGGGATGCACAACCCTGACGGAAACCCTGTTACAGATGTACATAACATCCCTAATGGGAAAGACATCAGTGCTGTGCATCCCTGGCGGCTTTCCCATCAGCGATGTTATGTACATCCCCGACGAGAATTTCGTCAGGGTTGTACATCCTTGACAGCAAGCCCGTCAGGAATATTAATATTCTTAACGGGCGTGCACCGTCAGGGATGAAATCATCACACTACCACATAATGGGTCTACGGGAATGGTTCTTAGGGCGCAGTAGAAAATTGTTTCCTTAGCTGCCTAAGGAAATGGTTTTGTGACGATTCCAACCGTCACGAAGAAGATCTAAGACAACGCTTTAAAATAAAGTGTTGGGCTTCAATCAGGCTTAGGCTAAAATTTTATAATGGGCTAAGGGGACGGTTTTTTTATGGGCTTTATGTTCGTGCCCAAACTTTAACCAAAAAACAATTCTATTTTTTTTTCGTATAACCCTTCTTCACCCGATGAAAATTAAGAAATCAAACACCTCCTCCCATCGCTGAGCGCTAGGGCTTTTTTATCGTTATTCTCCTCTTTTCTCTGCGTCCTCACCTCTCCTCGACGGAGCAAAACCGCTGCCTCCTCTTCACTCCCATTTGGCCGCTGACCTTCTCACCCTCGTTTCCCTCCTCTCCTCGGCTCCCCACTTCCACCGCCTCTCCTTCACTTCTCCTCATCCGACAACCACTTGTTTGTTGACTTCAAGCTGGCCATCCCCTCTCTAGCATCTAGTGACTGGGTACTTATCTCTCTCTTTTTCAATCATCAAACTCTAGAGTTTTCATTTTTTTTTCCTTTTTACCTTTTTCAAAAATTTTGTTTAATTTTACAAATAAGGGCTTTGTTGTCTTGGTTGATCTTTCAAAGTGGTTGAAATTATTATAGACATTTGTTAATTATTACATACGAAAGAAGATAGGATTATGATTAGATTAATTTAACAAGATGCATAAGTCTCCATTTGTGCACCATACTATATGCTATTTTATCTGGTTTATTTCGATTCTCACAAATTAAAATGCACTTGGGACAAAAAAAATTCTTGGGACAAAAACATAGGCCACAGATGGTTCACAAATCAATAATATTGCATATGAGTTTATCTTCAATTGGTTAATAGGGACAAATTAGTCCTAGATTATATCCCAATATTCCAACTTTTAGTGAAATGTAGATGGTCTACATCTAATAAAAATTACTAGGGTCTAAATACCCAATTTGGTGCAAAATTAGAGCTTACTGAACTCATATGAACCAAGTTGCAAATTCTAGCATCTAATTAAAATTACTAGGGTCTGAAAAGAGAAGATATATTTCTTCTATCGCTAGCTTCAAATCCTAGTCTTTATGCAATGAAGCACTTCTTTCTTCTCTCTAGCTTAAATTTGATGTAATTAAGTTGCCATGATGCCCAATGGTTTGAGACGTGAGCTCTTGTAGATGCTCCCTTTATCTCGGAGCTTTGCTCCAAGTTCTCTACATGATTAGGTTTTCTTAATTTTATTTTTATGGTGGTGGTAATGGATATATAGTTGATTGCATCTTGAGGTAGAGCGCATTACGCCAACCAAATCAATAGTTGCAATGAGTCATTAAGCTTTATTAGGCTTTTTATTTTGCTTGAGCATCGCTTTTTTCAGCTTCAAACTCTTTCGTTTGGTTTTATATATTTTAAGTTTCTTTTAGTCCAACTACTTCACCGCTGAGGACATTGGATGACAATGGGAAGGATCATGTAATCATCAATTTAATATTTATTTACTTCCATAATAAGTTTATTGGCATAGTTTTATTCTTACATATAAGAGCTTCAGTCTATTGATACTCGAGATATATATTTATCCAACGGTAGTTTGTTTTTGGTTGAGCCATATTGTTTCTTTTTTGTTATCTTTTTGAGCCAAATATAATATATCTTATTTACTTTCTATAACTGCATCCTCACAGTTTTATATTAGCTCTATAATGATAAGTTTCAGTTCTCTAAACAAAATATGAAACTAATAAATATTTATTTTTTAGATATAAGCATATTTTAGTTTATGTATGTTACTCTTAAACAAATAGTTATGCTTGAGAGAGACTAGTCCTATAAAATAACTTGCAAACTTTTTAGTTGACGGATTCTTATACATTATTAGTAAGTAGATACATATCCATGATGTCTTAATATATTTACTTTTCTCTAGCAGATACAAGTTATGAATAGAGATAGAGGTTGGATGTATAACACTTCTCGTGTAAGTGCCGGGTACATGGAAAAAGTGAATGACTTTCTTGATAGAGCATTTGCAAGAGTAGATAAAGGGAATGAAATATGTTGTCATTGTCATGGTTTCTGTAATCGTTATTAGCATCAGTGAAATACTGTCTACAATCACTTAATTGTTAAGAGATTTATAGATAATTATTACAAATGTGTTTTCCATGATGAGGATTTGCCATCAAGATTGAATGTCCATAGCAAGAGTGATGATGATGATGCACATACTCAAGATGATGTAGACAGATTACTACATGATATTTTTAGAGGAACAATAGAAGAGTTTCTAGATAACGAAGAAGAAGGCATAAAGGATGGCACAGAGGAATTGACCGAGGATGCTAAGAAATTTTACAAGTTAGTGGAAGAAGGTCAGCAAGAGTTGTTCCCAGGATGCAAAACTTTTTCCAAACTCTCTTTTATAATTCGATTATATCTGCATAAGTGCATACATAGACTAAGCAATGAGGCATTTGATGATTCTCTGACCCTATAAAGGGAAGCAATTCCAGACATAAAGTTGCTAAAGTCTTTTTATGAAGCCAAAAGAATTGTCAAGGACTTGGGTCTGATTATGAAAAAATATATGCATGCCCTAACGATCGCATGCTATTCTATGGAAATGTAAATGGGAAGTTGAATGAATGTAGTAGTTGTAGTGCTTCTCGGTGGAAGCCAAAGAAGGATGGTGTAGCAAATGACACCAATCAACCATCTAAAAAGGTGCATAATGTTCCAGTAAAGGTTTTGAGGTACTTTCCTTTAAAACCTAGAGTTCAAAGACTATTCATGTGTTCTCAAACTGCTAAATGTATGAGTTGGCATTCAAAGGAGCCCATTCAGGATGGGATTCTAAGGCATTCGGTTGATGGCAAAGCTTGGAAAGACTTTGATGAAAAGCATCTAGAGTTTGCATTAGACCCTCGTAATATGAGATTAGGGCTGGCTAGTGATGGATTTAATCCCTTTCGAACAATGAATATCGCACATAGTACATGGCCAGTTATCTTAATCAACTATAATTTACCGCCATGGATGTGTTTGAAAGCAAAATATTTCATGCTATCTCTACTTATTCTAGGTCCTCAATCCCCTAGCAACAACATCGACATATACTTGCAGCCATTGATTGATGAATTGAAAGAGTTGTGGGAAGTTGGATTGCTTACATATGATGCTTCTATCAAACAATCATTTAAATTGTATGTAGCTTTGCTTTGGACAGTTAGTGGCTTTCCAGGATACACGATATTTTCCGGATGGAGTACTAAAGGTGGGTTGGCTTATCCTTATTGCAATTACAGTACATGCTCTGAGTATTTAAATATAGCAAGAAGATGTGTTATATGGGTCATCGCAGATTTTTAAAAGATGATCACCCATGGCGATTTAATAAAGATAATTTAATGGTGACATTGAGCTTGGAAGAGAACCAACATCATTGTTTGGGAATGAAATTATAGATGAATTATCTGATTTTGTCAATAAATTTGGAAAAAAGCAAAAGAAAAGAGCAAATAGGAATTGTCCATGGAAGAAAAGGTCAGTATTTTTTGATTTGCCTTATTAGGAACATAATAGATGTCAATACATGCTATATTTAATGCATATTGAGAAGAATATTTGTGGCAATATTGTTGGCACATTGTTAGATATTCCAGGAAAGACGAAGGATCATGTTAAAGCTCGCTTTGACTTATAACAAATGGGCATAAGACGAGATCTTCATCCTGTGAAGTCGTTTGATGGTCGGTGTGTTACATTTACGAAAGCTTGCTTTTCTATGACAACACAGGAGAAAGAAATATTTTGCAAAGTGTTGGCGGATGCAAAAGTGCCTCATGGTTGTGCATCAAATATCTCAAGATGTTTAAATGTGAGGGAGAAGAAAATATCTGGGTATAAGACTCATTATGCGTATTTTCTCATGTAATATTTACTTCAAGTTGCATTAAGAAGAAATTTGCCTAGAAGTGTTGCTATTCCTCTTATCAGATTAGGTGCTTTCTTGAAGAGTTTATGCAACAAAGTTCTCAAGCCAGTTGAACTTAATTCCTTACAGTCTGAGATCATAGAGATACTTTGTCAGTTTGAGAAAATATTTTCACCCAGTTTCTTTGACATCATGGTTCATCTTCCTATTCATTTAGTTCAACAAATTTTGGATTGTGGGCTAGTCAACTACTTTTGGATGTATCCAACAAAGAGATATTTGTAGATTAAAGTCATATGTACGTAATAGAAGTGCTCTTGAAGGCTCCATAGCAAAAGGATATTTAGCTGAAGAGTCTCTAACTTTTTTCTCATTATATATGCATGATGGTGTCAAGATAAAATTTAATAGATACACAAGTAGGTATGAGAGAGTTGATGTTGCAGAAGAGACATCGCCAATTTTTCCTAAGATAGATCATCCTTGGGAGGAAAGAGGAAAAGAAAGGGCAAAGCATTTACATTAGATAATGTTGATTGGGTTAATTCATATCGATATGCCTTGTACAATTGTGATAACAATAAAGTTGATAATTATATTAGGTATGCTTCATTTACTTAATTATTACTTCTTATTTGATATTGTTGCACATATTTTAGTTTATAGACCTATGTATTTTGTATTGTTATGTAGTGAACATAAACTTTTGATTGAGAATTAGTCAAGAAAAAGAGTTAGAACAAATAAATGGATGGGAGCTCAAAAGCATAGCAAGGACTTCACTGACTAGTTTAAAACTAGAGCATCTGAGTTAGAATCAGTGTCATAGATACATAACTGTCTTCTTTGGTAAAAAAAACTATTGGCGTAGATCACAAATAAAACCATCCCTATAGATACATAACCATCATCATAGGTTATAAATAAAACCGTCCCCCTTGGTGCATAAGCATCACGATAACTGAAAACTATAACCGTTCTTGTTGCCACGTAACTGTTACCATATGCAAAATATGAATTGTCCTAATAGTTAAACAGTTCCCAAATGTTATAAACGTGAACAATTCACAAACCGCGCTACTCAAATCATGAACTATCACATTAGACCAAAGACTACGACAGTAATGATATCGGATGAGTAATCGTTCTCGTAGGCCTATGAGGATGGTTTTGTTGTCTAGTGGGACAGTTATAAACCTTCCCCATAGACAAATTATGTGGTAGTGTCAGTAATGAGTATTATTGATGGCCGCCAGTTAGGGATGTTTCTTCCCTAACGGGATTTTTACTGACGGCATATCCTTGATGACTCCCCGTCAAGGATACATATCCCTGATGGGATTTCCGACATCCTCGACGGGATTGCCCATCAAGGATGCCCAATATCTACTAATGTGAATTTTCACTTTGGAACAAGTTACTAACCCTTCAACTTCTGGATGTGACCATGTAAAATCCCACAGAAATTAAGATATTATGTGATTAATTATGATAAGTGAATTTTTTATCATGATAAATATCATTAAATGTTATATGAGTATGATAGCAAGTGATTTGAGATCAAACAAGTTCATATATGAGAGAAAAATGCGTCAAAACATGCACAGAGGCCAAAACAAGCACGACCAGATAATGCACTGGCAAGTCGACCGCTGCACAAGGGTCGCTCGACCGACGAGCGTTTTTCCAGAATCATGATTGGAGTTGGATTCGGATATTTTGAGGCCCAGATTCACTTGTATATTATATATACCTCTTGTTCAGGAATTTTTACATAATTTCATTAGAACTTCCGAACCCTAGCAGCCATCATCTTGTTAGCCCTTATGTTTTGATGATGTTTTATAACCACCATTATCGGTACTAATAGCTTATTGAGTGTAAATGTAGTAAATTCATTTATCAAGCATGTTAGTGCCACAAATGGAGGATTGGATGGAATATGCGCTACAACGATGATATCCAAAGGAGGAGGAGGCATAGTGATGAAGCAATGTTATTTCAAGAATAACAAATTCATATAGAAGCTTCATCCAACTCAAGCTATATCAAGACTCAAGAATTATATTCTATGTGAGGATATTAGCTAGTTTTTATTTTCTCTCTAGTGCTAGAATGTAGGCAAAGAGTTATCGAATTCACTTGAAGCTATTGGGATATCATACACACGTTTTTATACTTATGTTTCTAAGCGTTTTTCATAAAACACTATTTCTTACAAGTATGAGGACTTATTTGCAAAATTCCTTTTCTAAACAATTTGTCTTTAGTATTAAAAATGTTTTACAAAGTTTCACAATTTTCAGAAGTCAAATGAATATTTTACAAATTGTTTAAGTGTGTCTAAAACAGTGTTTTGGAATGTATCAGAATGCCGTCGACCGCACCGGTCGACCGCACCTATGTTCATTCCTCACTGGGCAGCAGAGAGTTTGTCGGTCGACCCCCGCGGTCGACCGAAAACTCGATTTTTTCCATCGGTCGACCGCACCGGTCGACCGATGAAGTCTCTGCTTGTTTTCTCGTTTTCAGACCTGGCTCGCGGTCGACCAAAAATTCTGTCGGTCGACCGAAAATTCTGTCGGTCAACCGATGGTCTTTTTCAACGGTCGTTTTCCTGGGTTCCTGTGCTAACTGTACACGATCTTTGGCACAGTCTGTTGGAAGATTATTTCTTCTTTGGGGAGATTAGGTTATGATTTTGAAATAGGTGGTTTCTCCTATTTAAACCCATACCCTTCTTCTTCCTCAGTGCCCTAACTTTTGCAAAAAACCAGAGACGCTGTTTTTCTTGAGCAATATTTTCAAAACCTGTTTCTCTGAGTTTTGTGTGTGTTCACTTCCCAGCTTCAGTGTACTCTTTCTCTTTGCCATAGGGACGTTTGTAAAGAGAGAGTCTTACACCATTTCTACTATCTTGTGAGTGTGATCTTGTGTAGATCAACTGTGAGGGAGTGTGATCTAGTGAGATCAACTGTGTAGTATGAGATCGTGAGGGGATCGCTGTGTAGACGAAGTTCCGGCTTCCAAACCGGGTTGTGTAGTGGATTTCTCCTCGAGAGTAGGGAGCGGGGACGTAGGTCAGCGGACCGAACCTCGTTAACATATCGCACGTCAAAGGATAACGATTCCTAACCCTATCTCCTCTACTTTGATTGCATTAGAATATTGTGGTTTGCTTGTCTTAATTTTATTGCATAATTATAGCCTCTTGACCCTAATCACTCCCCCTCTAAGGTCCAACAATTGGTATCAAAGCGTTGGTCTCTATATTAGTTTTTGGTTTAACCGCCTTAGAGAAAAAATCTAATGGGGGCTTCTTTGAATATGCATATGTTAGAAGGATAATCCACCACTAAACCACCACTCTTCACCGGGAGTAATTTTGCTTATTGGAAGGCTAGGATGAGAATTTACCTCCGTTGCATTGATCTTGACATCCTAGAGCTTATAGAAAAGAAATATGTAGAGAAGTCCAAAGTCGGGAACATGACCGATGAAGAAAGGCACCAAGCCAATCTCAATGCTAAGGCCATGAACGCCTTAATTTGTGGCCTTTCACCCAATGAATACAATAGAGTTTCCACGTGTGCAACCGCATACGAAATTTAGGTAAAATTATGTATCACACATGAAGGAACCCCCCAAGTTAAGGAATCTATGATTAGTGGGCTTATGCATGATTATGAGTTGTTTAAAATACTTCCTAATGAATCCATTGATGCTATGTTTTCCCGTTTTACTAATATCATCAATGAATTACATGGTCTTGACAAGCAATTGTCTATTCAAGAGATGAACTACAAGATATTTCGCTCTTTGACTCCGGCATGGGAGCCCAAAGCTACAGCCATTGAGGAAGCTCATGATCTTACTACTCTAGCTCTCGATAGCCTCATCGGAAAGCTCAAGGTCCATGAGAAGAAGCTCAAGGGGAAGGAGAAGGAGGAAGTGCCATCATGGGAAGTTGAGGAGCCATCACCAAAATTGAAGACCATAGCTCTCAAAGGAGCTAGTGATAACTCCTCTTCATCATCAGATAGTAAAGTTGATTTTTCTAGAGAAGTGGTTCATCTCTCTAGAAGAATTTCTAGACTTATAAAAATGAACAAGAAATTTAACCCACGATCTAACAACAAATTTCCTTCTCGTGTAGGAAAATGTTTTGAATGCAATTAACCGGGACATATCACTAAGGATTGCCCAAGGCTCAAGGAGAAGTACATGAAATACAAGAAAAAGAAGGCCATGTATGTCGGATGGGAGGAATCTAAACCAAGTGATTCGGATAGCAATGAAGATGGAGCTAAACTTGCTCTTCATGATCCCAACGTTTGCTTCATGGCTCTTGAACATGAGGTAATATCCGACACCGAGAGTGAATCATTTTACATGCAATGTGATCTAGCTACTGCTCTAGAAGAATTGAACTTTGAATTTAAAAGAATGTCAAAAGAATTTTCTTCTTTTAAAAAGTTGCATGCTTCTTGTGATATTAAGCTTGAACAATTACAAACCTCTCTTGCATTAAAAGATGAATTGCTAGGAGATCTTGATTTTGAAAACAAACAATTAAGATCTAAGATTGAGAGACTTAAAATTGAGAGTGGTAGGATTAGACCCACTCATGCTTATGCTAATCATCATCACCATGATAGAAATAGGTTTCATGGCTCTCGTGCTCATACATACAAAAGAAATTTTGTGTGCACATATTACATGAAACATGGTCATATTTCTACTCATTATAGAATTAAAGATAACTTTGAATTTTATGGATTGACATGGGTACCCAAAGGTACCAAGACTACTAACCACCAAGGACTTAAGACTTGGGTACCTAAAGCTACTACATCTTCATCTTCATCTTTTGTAGGGAACATCACGGCAACAACGTAAGGAGATGTGGTACCTTGATAGTGGTTGCTCACATCATATGACGGGCAACAAAGAGTTATTTGCAACCCTATCAAGGATTGAAGGAGGTAGTGTCTCCTTCGGTGGTGGTGAGAAGGGTAAAATCATTGGTGTTGGTTCTATTAGTAAGAAACCCTCACCCGTTATAGAAGATGTTTATTTGGTAAATGGTTTGAATCATAATCTTCTTAGCATTAGTCAATTGAGTGATAAAGGTTTTGATATTTCATTTAAACCGGATAAATGCATCATTAGTATGAATGGAAAAATTGTTTTTATTGCTAATCGCAAATCTAATGTATACATTTTTAAGATGAATGAACTAGTGAATCAAGATGTGAAGTGTCTTGCGGCAATTGATGAAAACCCTTGGATTTGGCACAAGAGACTTGGACATACAAATATGGAGTTAATATCAAAATTGTCTAAGAAAAATCTTGTAAAAGGGTTACCTAGCTTGCACTTCATCAAAGATGCCATATGTGAGGATTGTGCCAAAGGTAAACAAACAAAATCTTCTTTCAAATCCATCAATGAGGTATCGACTTCTAAACCTTTGCAATTAGTTCATCTTGATTTGTTTGGTCCTATGCGTGTTACCTCTCTTGGAGGCAAACACTATGTATTTGTGATTATTGATGATTTTTCTCGTTTTACATGGACAATATTTCTTGCAGAGAAAAATAATTATTTTGAAGAATTTGCTAATCATGTCAAAAGAATTAAAAATGAAAAAGATTTGAAAGTTGTTAAAATAAAAAGTGATCATGGTGGTGAATTTCAAAATAAATTTTTCTATGATTTTTGTGCTCATCATGGTATAACTCATATGCTTTCCGCTCCTAGAACACCACAACAAAATGGTGTTGTTGAACGGAAAAATCGCACCATACAAGAGATGGCACGCATTATGCTAAACTTATTTGATTTGCCAAAATATTTTTGGGCGGAAGCTGTCAATACGGCTTGCCATGTTTTAAATCGTGTCTTGATTAGACCAAAGCTTAAGAAAACTCCTTATGAACTTTTTTATGGAAAAACTCCTTTTATTGGTTATTTTCATATCTTTGGTTGCAAATGTTTTATTTTAAATACAAAAGATCACCATGATAAATTTGATTCCAAAATGGGTTATGCACCTCGAAGTAAGGCTTATAGGGTCTTCAATAAACGAAGTCTCGTTATTGAAGAATCTATAAACATTACTTTTGATGAGACTAATGTTGGTTCTCAAGTTATTTTACCTAGGAAAGATAATGATGATGATGTTGAGGGAGGATTGGACTTTTTACAAATCAATGATACTCCCTCTATAGAAGCTCAAAAGGATGTGGATAGCTCCAATGCTCATGAACAAGTTGAACTTCCTAAAACTTGGAAATTCGCATCAAACCATCCAAAGAAACAAATTATTGGGAGCCCTTCACAAGGAGTTGTTACTCGCTCAAAATCTTTGAGTGAGTGTGGTAATGTTGCATTCTTATCTCATCTAGAACCTAAAAAGACTAATGATGCTTTAAATGATGAATTTTGGGTTTTGGCTATGCATGAAGAACTAAATAATTTTCAAAGAAATGATGTTTGGAAATTAGTTCCTAGACCTAACAATGCTAGTGTTATTGGTACTAAATGGGTTTTTAGAAATAAACTTAATGAACATGGTATTGTTACTAGAAATAAAGCTCGTTTGGTTGCCCAATGATACAATCAAGAGGAGGGCATAGACTATGATGAAACATTTACACCGGTTGCAAGGTTGGAATCTATTAGGATGTTTTTGGCATTTGCTAGCTTTAAAAATTTTAAATTATTTCAAATGGATGTTAAAAGTGCCTTTTTAAATAGTTTTATATAAGAGGAAGTATATGTTGAGCAACCCTCTGGTTTCATAGATCATGTTTTTCCTAATCATGTTTACCAGGTTCAAAAAGCTTTATATGGGTTGAAACAAGCTCCTAGAGCTTGGTATGCTCGCCTCTCTAGTTTTCTTGTTGAAAATGGTTTTTCAAAAGGAATAATTGATAACACTCTTTTTGTGAGAAAAAGGAAAAATGATTTTATTTTAGTTCAAATATATGTGGATGATATCATTATCGGTGCTACTAATAAATCTTTGTGCAAGAAATTCTCTAAAGTTATGCAGGATCACTTTGAGATGAGTATGATAGGAGAGCTTACATTCTTTCTCAGGCTCCAAGTCAAGCAAACTAAGGATGGGATATTCATTTCACAAAGCAAGTATGCGAAGGAATTGGTGAAGAAATTCAATTTGGAAAACTCTAAGCATGCGCCTACTCCCATGAGTACTAGTGTTAAGCTTGATGCGGATGAGAGTGGTGAAGATGTGGACCAAAAACTATACCGAGGTATGATAGGTAGCCTTCTTTATCTCACCGCTAGTAGACCCGATATCATGTTTAGTGTGTGTGCATGTGCACGTTTTCAAGCATCTCCTAAAGCATCTCATTTAATTACGGTTAAAAGGATCATTAAGTATGTTAATGGAACTTTTAATCTTGGTTTATTTTATCCAAAAAGCACCTCTTTTGATTTATATGGTTTTTGTGATGCCGACTTTGCCGGATGTAAGGTAGATCACAAGAGTACTAGTGGAACATGCTAATTCTTAGGAAATTCACTTGTTTCTTGGGCTTTCAAGAAATAAAATTGTGTTACATTGTCCACTACGGAAGCGGAATACATTGCCGCTGGCTTATGTTGTGCTCAAGTTTTATGGATGAAACAAAGCTTAGTTGATTATGATTTAAATTTTCAAAATATTAAAATCTTTTGTGATAACACAAGTGCTATAAATATTCCAAAAATTCAGTTTTGCATTCTAGAACCAAGCATATTGATGTGCGCCATCATTTCTTACGCGATCATGTAGAGCGACAAGATGTATCCCTAGTATTTGTTGACACAAAATCTCAATTAGCGGATATATTTACTAAGCCTCTTGGAGAGGATAATTTCTGTCGCATAAGAAATGGCTTGGGCTTATGCAATATGTGAACGTTCTAACTTGCTTGCTTCCTTTGGTTGCATTTTTTTTATGCATGTTTCTTTACCCCATTTTTGATGGTGACAAAGGGGGAGAGAAATCTCCTCATTTGTTGCATATATTTAGGGGGAGCTCATAGATAGGGGAAGCACCTATCTATAAGCTATATTTTCTTTTTGCTCTTATATAATGGTTGGTTGTCATCATCAAAAAGGGGGAGATTGTTAGCCCTTATGTTTTGATGATGTTTTACAACCACCATTATCGGTACTAATAGCTTATTGAGTGTAAATGTAGTAAATTCATTTATCAAGAATGTTAGTGCCACAAATGGAGGATTGGATGGAATATGCGCTACAACAATGATATCCAAAGGAGGAGGAGGCATAGTGATGAAGCAATGTTATTTCAAGAACAACAAATTCATATAGAAGCTTCATCCAACTCAAGCTATATCAAGACTGAAGAATTGTATTCTATGTGAGGATATTAGCTAGTTTTTATTTTCTCTCTAGTGCTAGAATGTAGGCAAAGAGTTATCAAATTCACTTGAAGTTATTGGATATCACACACACGTTTTCATACTTATGTTTCTAAGCGTTTTTCATAAAACACTATTTCTTACAAGTATGAGGACTTATTTGCAAAATTCCTTTTCTAAACAATTTGTCTTTAGTATTAAAAACATTTTACAAAGTTTCACAATTTTCAGAAGTCAAATGAATATTTTACAAATTGTTTAAGTGTGTCTAAAACAATGTTTTGGAATGTATCAGAATGCGGTCGACCGCACCGGTCGACCGCACCTATGTTCATTCCTCATTGGGCAGCAGAGAGTTTGTCGGTCGACCGCCACGGTCGACCGAGAACTTGATTTTTTCCATCGGTCGACTGCACCGGTTGACCGATGAAGTCTCTGCTTGTTTTCTCGTTTTCAGACCTGGCTCGCGGTCGACCAAAAATTCTGTCGGTCAACCGAAAATTCTGTTGGTCAACCGATGATCTTTTTCAACGGTCATTTGCCTGGGTTCCTGTGCCAACTGTACATGATCTTTGGCACAGTCTGTTGGAAGATTATTTCTTCTTTGGGGAGATTAGGTTATGATTTTGAAATAGGTGGTTTCTCCTATTTAAACACATACCCTTCTTCTTCCTCAGTGCCCTAACTTTTGCAAAAAACCAGAGATGCTGTTTTTCTTGAGCAATATTTTCAAAACCTATTTCTCTGAGTTTTTATGTGTGTTCACTTCCCAGCTTCAGTGTACTCTTTCTCTTTTCCATAGGGACGTTGTAAAGAGAGAGTCTTACACCATTTCTACTATCTTGTGAGTGTGATCTTGTGTAGATCAACTGTGAGGGAGTGTGATCTAGTGAGATCAACTGTGTAGTGTGAGATCATGAGGGGATCGCTGTGTAGACGAAGTTCCGGCTTCCAAACCGGGCTGTGTAATGGATTTCTCCTCGAGAGTGGGGAGCGGGGACGTAGGTCAGCGGACCGAACCTCGTTAACATATCGCGCGTCAAAGGATAACGATTCCTAACCCTATCTCCTCTACTTTGATTGCATTAGAATATTGTGGTTTGCTTGTCTTAATTTTATTGCATAATTATAGCCTCTTGACCCTAATCACCCCCCTCTAGGGTCCAACACATCTCACTTATAAACCCTAGATCTAAGTTTTGTGATTTCAAGTGTTTTGTGAAGCAAAACACCAACGTGAAGGCGAGATTGTTGACGTGTGGCTAGAGGATTTGAGTTGTTTTACACTTTCAGGCTTTCAATAAGGTTTTCAGGTGAGTTTCATCTCTACTAACTCTACACCCCTTTTCAAATTGGTTTTATGAGTTTTTAATGTGGTTTTGTTAAGCCTAAAACCTATTTTCATGCATTAAATGTTATTCAAATTGGTTTTCAATACTAAAAGCTCAATTTGGGTGTGTGTAACAAACAGATTAAATAAAAAAACTAAACTCCAATAAATACTAGCTTAATAAAATGATAATCAAACAATATAAATGTAAAGCTAGATTGAGTTTAGTAAAACTTCTCTATAGATAACAAGAGGGAGAGAGAGAAGAATTGAAACTCAAACACAAATAGTGATCTCCTCTAGCTCTTGAGAAAATTGCTTCGCAAAACCAAACTTGAAACAAACTTAAACATCCTTTAAACTTGTTTAAAAACTTTCTTTATTGTTCAAATGGTTATGGCAATGGGGTATATATAGGACGGAAGAAAACAACCCAAGAAAACACCTAAAAGCTATAAAAATCAATAAAATAAATAAAATCAGCAAGTTACTATTACTGTATAGTGGTAATATTGGCGGTCGACTACAGATACTATAGCGGTTGACCGTAAGAGCCAAAAATGCTCTCTGGATATTTGGCGGTCGACCGCCGAGACCAATCCGGTCAACCGCGGTACTGTCGTAAACATGCACAAACAGTTTCTACAGTTCTGGAAATATGTGTAGCTGGTTTTATAAAATTAATTAAAAATATCAAATCAACTCTAAAAATATCACTTTCCATTTGAGAGAAATAATTGTTTGAACACAGATATTACAGTTTCTGAAAAACTGTTGAAAACGTATTTTTGTAAATTCAATTGAAAATAACAAAACAACTCCAAAATTAGTAAAACTTAGGAAAATATTTGTATATATGAAGATAAACATGTAAACGAAGAAATTTTTTAAATTGCATTTCCTAATTGTGAAAACTCATCTGTTTGCAATAACATGCACGGACATGAACTTATTAAAACTTGATTTTGACAAAATGAGTTCAAACAAGTTTGAAACTTCTTTTAAATAGATTAATAGACTTTATAAAAATGTAACCAGATATATTAAATCAATAATCCAAAAACACGTTATTATCTTAAATGGATGTATAATAGTCAATAAATCAAGAAAACGTGTACGTGCACTATTTGAACTTAAAGCATAAGCATACAAAGCATAAAGCTAAACTAATATACCCAAAGAAATTGATCTTCATTAAGCTCATCTTGGTACACTTTGCGGATGAAGCTTGAAGTTGGATCTTCAACATGAATTGCATTGCTTCACTCTACTATTCCGCCAACCTCCTTTTGATATCATCGTGAGTTCGCAATCCAACCAATCTCCAACATATTGTTTGCCTAGAATAAATAAGAAAACACAAACACTAAACAAACTATATTACTTGTAAATTATTTGTTAAAATATCATCAAAATAAAAAGGCTAACAATCTCCCATTTTTTTATGATGACAAACAATTTACACAGAGAGTATATATAATATACAATAAAGCACAATACTCATAAATATACTCACAAATCCACTTGTTTCTCCCCTTTTGGTAACATCAAAAACGAAAAAAAATAAAATAATAAAGAGAGCGAAGGCTCCCTCTACCTATAAGCACGGTGAGTATAAAAACAAATATAGGGAAAAGCTACCCCTGTCAAAATGCCTTAATGAACATATAAAGTGAATACTAAGACAAATATATAAGAAAACATAGATGAAAACATGCTAAGCACAACTCACATAAAAAAGACAATGAGAACACATATAGGTATATCAATATGAAAAAGTGTGTCTCAAAGTAAAACCTAAAAACCATATATAAAATAGATTTATGACATCAAAAGAAGGAAGAACATGAGAAAAAGTTTTCAAATGAAAACAAATCAAAATAAAGAAATCACAAATCAAGTCGAATCCCAATAATGATATTTGATCAATAAAGGAAATCTTCTTTGTAAATCTTGATCAAACCATACATAGAATACATTATAAACCACAAATAGATGATCCATAAGCACAAACACATAAATTTTGTCATATAAGTCAATTAAAATGAATTCAAAAAATACAAATCAAAAAAACAATTTCTTTTAAATATTTTGAAAGTAGTTTTCAATAAAATCTAAAAATAAAAATCATCTTTAAGAACATGAAAAACTAAAAATATAAAAAAATTGTTCTTAAAGATTAAATAAGTTTTGGTACCTAATTACTCTTGGTACCTAAGAGTCAAGGGACATGACCCTATCGTTAAAGCTTAAAGCCCTAGGATTACGGACCCATTTGGGCTCATTTAGTACACTAACACATTCAAAATAATATTCATTCAAATGATCCTTTCGATTATAATTTGTGCAGTGAAAAGAGTGAAAAGGTTTGTGTTGATCTAGTGGGCGTGCACGGGAATCATTTGTAAACAAAGGTAATTTATTTGAAGCTTTTGCAAATGCGAAATATTTTTAAACAATGGTCTATTTGGAACATTTTGCAACTTAGAAGTTCTTTGCAAATCATAAAAAAATTTTGCAAGATGTCTAAATCTACTACAAACATTACACTTAAACACATGTGGTTCTTTAAAAACATTTATAAAAGTGAATTCCTTTTTAAATCAAAACAATACTTGGCCAAATGACCAAAACGACCATAATAATCACATTTGTACATATGAGCATGTTTATGATGTGCAGTATGTGCATGTACATGTGTATGAGATGAAGCTTGATGAGATGCATAAGAAGAAATAATATGAACCTTAGTGGGTTTATGTGCATCATAGCAAAATCTAGCAATGGTCTTTACGACCGTAATTTGTGCATTTGTAGACTTTGCTATACATGTGTGCATGATGTATAGGATGTTTAGATGTTTTAGAATGAGACTTAGCGCACATGTCCATAAGCTTCTTGTTATTAACAATGCATGTGTTTAGAGTTGAATCTAAAGAAGAAATGCGATTTTTAATCTTGTTCAACTTAACATTAGGCATAGAAGTATTGTCAATAGAAGTAGAGCAAATATGATCTTTTTTAAATTATATAAATTTATTTCTAATAGATTCTACTTCTAACATGGCATCATTCTTCTCATGAATTAAGCTAGAAACATTATAACTTAAGATAATATGATCCAATTTTAATTTTTTTATTATTTTCTTTAAAGATCACATTATAAAACCCTGTAAAATACAGTGAATGAATTTTTTATTATGAAATATATGTTTATATCATAGATGAATCTGATAACAAGTGTTTGAGGATCAAACGAGTGTATTTATATGAGAAAGATTGAGTGATAAGACCAGCACACAAACAACATGCACCAACAGAAAATTTCCTACGCGATCGACCTTGGCGGTCGACTGCCGGGCGCGCAGCAGAAGTAGAAAGCTTCTATCTCTTGTGCAGTCGACCATGGTGGTCGACCGTATGTAGTTTTACCAGTTTTTCCAGTTCAAGTCTTATTGGGTTTTGGATCGGGTTTTTGGGCCTATATATATAATATTATATTCGTGAGGGCTTCTTCTTCACTACAGAAAACCCTAGCAGCCTCCTCCTTCTCTCTTGCAAACCCTAACCCCTTCTCCTTGGTGATTTTGGTGGATTTCGAAGAGTTTGAGCGGGATCCAGCGGTTTTCGGCGTAAGAGGATATTTTTCCAGCGTTTTTTTGGAGTTGTTCATCATCCCTCAGGCGAGTTTCATCTCGCCCAACCCTATACCCATATTTTTAAATGTTTTAATAATGTTTTTCATGTGATTTATGAGCCTAACATACTAGATTATGTATAAAAATAGATCTATATATTGTATTTTTGCAAAGAGAATGTGTTTTCAGTTAATAAAGCTCACCGACAAAATTCTTAATACAGATCTAGATCTGAGTTTATTTCTAACAAGAGTTTTGTAAGAAAGATTTTTGTTTTTGAAGATTTCGACACGAAATTTACATGTTTAAGATTTTATTCGTTTTTGTCTATAGTGATTAGACTAAAATTCACATGTTCTGGTTATGCTAAATCACTTATGAAGGATTGATTATGTATACAAACATCGTACGAAAGTTTATGGATTAAACCACGTAAAATAGAAACCTAAACTAGGGTTTCTGCTTTTACGTGGTTGACTGTAACGGTCGACCCCGTGTCGTGCACAGAAGCAGTAAGCTTCAGCTCCAGTCACGGTCGACCGCGGACGGCCGATCGCTGGGGGCTTTTTTTTCCTACTTTTGTCTTGTTGTGCTTAGGTTTGTGTGGCTGGCAAAATATCTGGGTTATATGTGTTTGTTATATACTAAGATTGGTATACATGAGTTGACTTCAGACATGAGTCTTAGATTTATTTATCGGAGCATGAGGGTGAATGGTATATATGTGATTTCTGACACTATTTGCATATTACAGTCCTCGTGTTGGACTATAAGCTACCAAGTCCCCGTGTTGGACTATAAACTATTAAAGTTCTCGTGTTGGACTATAAGCTATCAACGTCCTCGTGTTGGACTATAATCATCAAAGTCCTCGTGTTGAACTATAATCCACTACAGTTCTCATGTTTGACTTTAAGCTATTGCAAATCATACTTTGGACATTTACTTATTGCAGACCACGAGTTGGGTTTGACATAGGACATGTCATTGATATTTCGGTTAGAGATAGAGTTATTACTCCATGTTGTAGCTTTTAAATTTGGTATTTAGCTATTTACAATTTGAGCTAAGAGAGACGTACATATGTTCGTGTTGTAAATTTCTAAACACCAAACCTCTATTTTATTTTTACAGTTGATGTTTGGCTATCTATTTGTATTATCAGATATTTTCTTATCATTCTAGCCCTTTCTCTTGTGGTTGGTTGAGATGTTACTCGCTATAGCGCTTTGATGCTCGTTGTTTCTCCACTATCAGGTAACGAACCAGGTGCACGGAGAGCCGTAGCTTGATGGAGTTGTTCTAGTTACCATTTTTAATTTTTGCTAGTAGTTTATGTTAGAACTCCACAATAGATGTATTTATGAAACATTTGAGTTTTTATTCTAGTTTTGTATAGGCAATGTGCCTTAATATCATTTCATTTGATTCTTATGTCGAGACATTTGTATTCAGTTCAGATATTACCTTTTTAGAGACTTATCCATTTATATCAGTGGTAGAGATTATTCTTCTGAGTATCTGTTCTTTAGTTTCCTTTCTATATACTCTCTTTTGCGTGTTTTGTACCTATACCTGTTGTTAATTCTACTAGATAGGTAGTGACTGTGATGGTAAAACATATCATAGCATGATGTTTGGTGCTTGATAGGTTTGACATTCTTAGTTTTACCTTGGACTGTAGCCTTATTGAAATTAGGGGCGTCACAGTTGGTATCAGAGCTCTAGTTCCAGTATTCTTAGGATCATCCCATGTTGAGTCGTGGAGTTAGAGTAGAGTTTCTTAAGATTCATGTATAGAGTCTGCTAGAAATTCTAGAATGAGTGAGGACGTTATATACGCATGTTTAAAAATTACAAATATTTTTTTGTGATATTAAAAGTATTTGAGTGAATAACATATGATATGAAATTCTTATATGTTTTGTTCGAGGACTTATAAACCTTCTTCTATATGCTCAGATGGCTGGACGTGGTAGACCTCGTACCCAGAGAGATGATCAGGCAGAGCCACAGCGTGCTCCACCTGAGCCGTAGCAGGCTCCCTAGTACTTGATAGATTTGATGGCTCCCATAGCCGCTAGGATGGCAGCACTTGAGAAGCTCGTGACGAATCATGTCACACCACCACCACCAGTAGTTCCACCACCAGTTGCACCAGCTACTCACATTGCAGAGGATTTTCTAGAGGGCACACGGATGCCTACCCCACAGGCAGTTGCTGATAAAGCCACAGAATAGGAGGCTTAGCCCCGCTTAGTAGAGAGATACCAGAAGATGAGGACACCAGAGTTTCAAGGTTCATCAGATTCTCTTACAGCACATAAATGGAAGGAGGATGTGAGTAACATTCTTGAGATACTGAATGTGACTTCGGTTTAGAAGCAGAGGCTGGCATCATACAGTCTCAAAGGGGATGCAAGAAGATGGAATCGGCTCCAGTTTACTCCAGATCAGAGGATGACCCTCACCTGGGAGGATTTCACCTACTTCTTTGACGAGCAGTATATCTCTTCCACGGTACGGGCCCAAAAAGAGCTCGAGTTGTCCAGATTATCTCAGGGAGACATGTCAGTAGCTGATTTTGAGAGCAAGTTTATGAGCTTGCTTCACTTCATAGGCATGTGGCAGACGGGAGAACGCCAGACACAGATGTTTTTAGAAGGAATTCGCCCTAACCTTCATTGATACCTTGTTTCTAGGAGGTTCTATTCAGTACGAGAGGCAGCGGATGTTGCCACATCATAGAAGAATGAGTCAGCTATGTTCCAGAAGGACAAGGAAACGAATACTAAGGATAATGGCAAGAATAAGAGGCCTTTTTTGGGACCCCAGCAGTAGCAGCAGCAAGGCCCTCATAGGAGAGGACCCAAGCAGGATCAGAGAGCGCCTCAGCAGCGCAAATTCCAGGGCACTTGTTTTAAGTGTCACAAGCTTGGCCACAAAGCATCAGAGTGTCGCAGTGCACCAGCAAGAGCCCAGCAAGGGAGAGGGCAGAATCAACAGCAGAACAGATTCTAGGGCCGAGGTCAGGACCAGCAGACGCGACTTGAGGCACCACTGGCAGTTTCGCAAATTGAGGGACAGGTTCGTGCAGTTCAGGAGGTTCCTCAGGGGCAAGTAGTCCCATATGCCCCACCTCCAATAGCATAGTAGCTTCCAGACACAAGAAGAGTGTATGCAGCTCGTAATCATGGTGCGAGCGGGGCCGTAGTGGAGGGTACGTTCTCCGTGAACTCCTTTCCAGACCGTATTCTTTTTGATTCAAGAGCTTCACATTCTTTCATATATTATTCTTTTATGATTAGACTTCATCTTGTAGCTCAACCTCTAGACGTTCCTTTGTTAGTTTCCACCCCTCTAGGTGAGATGTCGCTCTTGGAGAGCATTTGTGGGAGATGTGTTATCGGTTTAGACGAGTCTGAGTTCGTTGTTGATCTGATAGTGTTGAGCATGTCAGAATTCAATGTCATTATTGGTATGGATTGGCTATCTTCCTACCACGTTAGTATCGACTATTTTGCGAAAACAGTTAGTTTGCGAGTGTCTGATGGGTCCGAGTTAGTTGTAGCAACCTCTTAGGAGAACCAATTTGCAGAGTCATTACTGGCGTACATCGAGGAGGTGATGCTTTGGGATCAAAGTACGGATATATGCGAGACTAGAGTTGTCTTAGATTATCAGGATGTTTTTCAGGATATACCTGGGTTACCTGCTATGAGAGAGGTCAAGTTCTGTATTGAATTATAGCCGGGCACAGCCCCGATATCCCAAGCACCCTATTGTATGGTACCTGCTGAGATGAGGGAGCTACAGGCCCAGTTGGATGAGTTGTTAGCTCAGGGCTTTATTCGTCGGAGTCATTCTCTGTGGGGAGCGCCGGTCCTCTTCGTGAAGAAGAATGATGGCAGTATGCGATTATGTATCGACTACCGTGAGTTGAACAAAGTCACTATCCGGAATAGATATCCTTTGCCTCGGATTGATGACTTGTTCGGTCAGCTACAGGGAGCGTAGTATTTTTTAAAGATTGATCTTCGTTCTGGTTATCATCAGTTGCGGGTTCGGGAGATGGATATTTCCAAGATGACCTTTCTGACTCGATATGGATCCTTCGAGTTTTTGGTCATGCTATTTGGGTTGACCAATGCACCTGCGATATTCATGGATCTGATGAACTGGGTCTTCCGTTCATACTTAGACCAGTTCATGATTGTATTCATCGATGATATTCTTATCTATTCGAGATTGGAGTCAGAGCATAAGCAGCATCTACGTTTGGCTTTGCAGACTTTGAGGAAGCATCAGCTATATGCTAAGTTTAGCATGTGCGAGTTTTGGATTTCTGAGATCAGATTTCTTGGCCATGTTATCAGCAGAGAAGGTATAGCAATGGACCCAGCTAAAGTTTCAGCAGTTCTTGATTGGGAACCGCTGAAGATGGTTACCGAGATTCGTAGCTTTTTAGGGTTAACCGGCTATTACAGAAAGTTTATTCAGGACTTCTCAAAGATTGTAGTACTACTTACACACCTTGCGAAGAAGGGTATATAGTTCACTTGGAGCATGGAGTGCTAGAAAGCCTTTGATACCTTGAAGACTAAGTTGACAACGGTACCAGTTCTTACTATTCCGAACAGTGACAGGACATTTGTTGTATACATGGATGCGTCATTAGCAGGTTTGGGAGGTGTCTTGATGCAGACTCAGAGGGTAGTAGCATACATTTCACGACAGTTAAGGGTGTATGAGCAGAACTACCCCACTCATGATTTGGAGTTAGCAGCAGTGGTATTCGCGCTGAAGGCTTAGAGACACTACTTATATGGAGTTTAGTTCAAACTTTTCACAGACCACCAGAGTCTGAAGTACCTTTTCTCCCAGAATAAACTTAATCAGAAGCAGCGGTGATGAATTGAGTTCATCAAGGACTACAAGTTCACAATTCAGTATTACCCAGGGAAGGCGAACGTCGTAGCAGATGCTTTGAGTAGGAAGCGTCGACACCAGGTCACGGCTTTGAGGTACTCGTTGTATAAAGATCTTCTCACTCTTAGCCAGTTCAATTTTAGGCCAGAGATTAGCGGAACCAGTGCATACTTAGGAGCTATATCAGTGTAGCCACCTTGGAGGGACAGAGTAGTCAGAGCTCAATTAGAGGACTATTGGATTCAAATCCGAAAGGAGGAGATTTCCAAAGAGCCCAATGACGATTGGACCATTGGGGCAGATGGAGGCCTTTGGATAAAGGACCGATTGGTTATGCCAGCTAGTGTAGAGCTGAAGAGGGAGTTGTTTGATGAAGCACATCGTACTCGATATACAGTGCATCCATAAACCACTAAAATGTACAAGGACTTGAGAAGACACTTTTGGTGGAGTGGTATGCGTAGAGAGATTTCAGAATATGTGGCTAAGTGTTTCACCTGCCAACAAGTGAAGGCAGAATATCAGAGACCAGCAGGGATACTTCAGCCTCTACACATTCCAGAATAGAAGTGGGCAGACATTTCTATAGACTTCATTGTAGGGTTGCCGAAGTCGAAGAGGGGGAACGACTAAATTTGGGTGATCGTGGATCGGTTGACAAAGTCGACACATTTTATTCCAGTGAGGACTACTTACACCGCCGAAACATATGCGAGGATATTCATCCGGGAGATAGTTCGACATCACGAGGTTCCAAACACGATTGTATCAGATCGATGCTCAGTTTTTACCTTACACTTTTGGAGGAGTTTCCAGGATTCATTTGGCAGCAGATTATTACACAGCAGTGTTTTTTACCCTCAGACAGATGGTCAGACAGAGAGAGTAAACCAGGTATTGGAGGACATGCCGCGAGCTTGTATCATTAACTTTCAAGGTAGTTGGGAGGATCATATTCCATTGATAGAGTTTGCTTATAACAATCGTTATCAAGTAACGAATGGTATGGATCCGTATGAGGCCTTGTACAGGAGGCCCTATAGATCCCCTATATGTTGGGCAGAGCCAGATGATAGCTTATTGCTTGGACTAGAGCTTGTGAGGCAGACTACCGAAAAGGTAGCATTGATTAGGAAGCATATTATAACCGCTCAGAGTCGGCAGAAGAGTTACGCGGATCGTAGACGACGACCTTTGGAGTTTCAAGTGGGAGATTTTGTCATGCTGAAGGTATCGCTGATGAAGGGGGTGCAGCAATTTGGTAGGCGGGGGAAGCTTACTTCGAGATATATTGGCTCTTTTCAGATTGTGGGGCGTATTAGGGCTGTTTTATATAGACTAGACCTTCCAGCATTGATGTCTGGTGTGCACGACGTGTTTCATATTTCTATGCTCAAGAAGCACTTACATGACGAGGAAAGACAGCGAGTATTGGATGCTCCGGAGATTGAGCTTCAGGACGATTTGACTATGATAGAGATCCTAGTTTGTATACTTTCTAGAGAAAACAAGAAACTTAGAAACAATGTGATTCCTTTGGTAAAAGTTCGATGGAACCGTAGAGGATCCGAGGAGATTTATTGGGAGCGCGAGGAGGATATGCATCGCGACTACCCACACCTGTTTGAGCAGGTAAATTATTTGGATTATGTTTTCTTATGTTTTATGATAATTTTGGATAGTTATATTTATCTTTAACACTAGAATGTGGGTATTGTCACTTAATCCTTAATCATTTTGGATACATGATATATATATGGGGGGTTCCTTGTTTGGATTTTTCGCCCGATGTACTAATTCCATTTTGTTAGGGATTAAGGCATGAATATTCGTATTTTAGACTGTTAACTTTAGATACTACTATGTTCATATCTAAAAATTAATGCTATGAGAGGTGTATGTGGGATTGACTACTCCCGATGTGCTTTTCTCGTATTATTAATTTTTAAGATATGATTTCAAAATTTCGAGGACGAAATTCTTTTAAGGGGAAAGAATGTAAAACCCCGTAAAATATAGTGAATGAATTTTTTTTATTGTGAAATATATATTTATATCATAGATGAATGTGATAACAAGTGTTTGGGGATCAAACGAGTGTATTTATATGAGAATGATCGAGTGATAAGACCAGCACACAAACAACATGCACCAACAGGAAATTTCCTATGCGGTCGACCGTGGTGGTCGAACGTCGGGCCCGTAGCAGAAGCAGAAAGCTTCTATCTCTAGCGCGGTCGACCGTGACGGTCGACCGTGACGCAGTTTTGCTAGTTTTTCCTAGTTCGAGCCTTATTGGGTTTTGGATCGGGTTTGTGGGCTCATATATATAATATTATATTCGTGAGAGCTTCTTCTTCACCATAGAAAACCCTAGCAACCTCCTCCTTCCCTCTTGCAAATCCTAACCCCTTCTCCTTAGTGATTTTGGTGAATTTCAAAGAGTTTGAGCGAGATCCAGCGGTTTTCGGCGTAGGAGGATATTTTTCGAGCGTTTTTGAGAGTTGTTCATCATCCCTCAGGCGAGTTTCATCTCGCCCAACACTATACCCATGTTTTTAAATATTTTAATAATATTTTTCATGTGATTTGTGAGTCTAACATACTAGATTATGTATAAAAATAGATCTATATATTGTATTTTTGCAAAGAGAACGTGTTTTTAGTTAATAAAGCTTACCCACGAAATTCTTAATACAAATCTAGATCTGAGTTTATTTCTAACAAGAGTTTTGTAAGAAAGATTTTTATTTTTGAAGATTTCAACACAAAATTTACATGTTTAAGATTTGATTCGTTTTATCTATAATGATTAGACTGAAATTCACATGTTCTGGTTATGCTAAATCACTTATGAAGGATTGATAATGTATATAAATATCTCACAAAAGTTTTTGGATCAAACCACGTAGAACAGAAACCTGAACTAGGGTTTCTGCTTTTACGTGGTCGACCGTGGCGGTCGACTGCGTGTCATGCACAGAAGCAGTAAGCTTCTGCTCCAGTCACGGTCGATCACGGGGAGATTTTTTTTCCCTGCTTTTGTCCTGTTGTGCTTAGGTTTGTGTGGCTGGCAAAATATCTGGGTTATATGGGTTTGTTATACACTAAGATTGGTATACATGAGTTGACTTCAGATATGAGTCTTAGATTTATTCACCGGAGCATGAGGGTGAATGGTATATATATGATTTCTGACACTATTTGCATATTACAGTCCTCATGTTGGACTATAACCTATCAAGTCCTCGTGTTGGACTATAAACTATTAAAGTCCTCGTGTTGGAATATAAACTATTAAAATCCTCGTGTTGGACTATAAGTTATCAAAATCCTCGTGTTGGACTATAATCATCAAAGTCCTCGTATTGGACTAGAATCTACTACAGTCCTCGTGTTAAACTTTAAGCTATTGCAGATCATACTTTGGACATTTACTTATTGTAGACCACGAGTTGGGTATGTAATTGACATATGACAGGTCATTGATATTTTGGTTGGAGATAGAGTTATTACTCCATGTTGTAGCTTTTAAATTTGGTATTTAGCTATTTACAATTTGAGCTAAAGGAGGCGTACCTATGCTCGTGTTGTAAATTTCTAAACATCAAACCTCTATTTTATTTTTACAGTCGATGTTTGGCTATCTATATGTATTATCAGATATTTTCTTATCCTTCTAGCCCTTTCCCATGGGGTTGGTTGAGATGTTACTCGCTATAGCGCTTTGACGCTCGTTGTTTCTCCACTTTCAGGTAACGAGCTAGGTGCACGGAGAGCTGTACCTTGATGGAGTTGTTCTAGTTACCATTTTTAATTTTTGCTAGTAGTTTATGTCAGAACTCCACAATAGATGTATTTATGAAACATTTGAGTTTTTATTCTAGTTTTGTATAGACAATATGCGTTAATATCATTTCATTTGATTCTTACGTCGAGACATTTGTATTCAGTTCAGATATTACCTTTTTAGAGACTTATCCATTTATATCAGTGGTAGTGATTATTCTTCTGAGTATCTGTTCTTTAGTTTCCTTTCTATATACTCTCTTTTGCTTGTTTTGTACCTACACTTGTTGTTGATTCTACTAGATAGGTAGTGACTGTGCTGGTGAAGCATGTCGTAGCATGGTGTTTGGTGCTTGACAAGTCTGATATTCTTAGTTTCACCATAGACTACAGCCTTATTGAAACTAGGGGCGTCACACACATTATCTTTAGCAATAGTATCAAATTTAAATGTTAGAAATTCATGATCGGATTTTAAAGTTACATGCTTGCTTTTCAAATCAATAAAATTTTTATGCAACTTCTTATAGGCATGCATTAACTTTTTATAGGCACAAGTGAGTTTATCAATAGTTAATTCACTTTCGGAATCAGAATCGCTTACCATACTAG
>BQKN01001045.1:108182-136167 GCA_022839385.1 Asparagus kiusianus
CGGCCCTGATCCAAACGTCCAATGCCTCTTGTGCACGAATACGGTCGTCCGGCCCGGTCGACCGCCAATCTGTCTGCTGCACAGTAAGCATGTTCTGCCAATTCTACAAATCTCCACCTCGACGAAGATTTCCCAAATCTGAGCCGACACCGAACAAACCAATACCTCAACTGTTGCATCCAGTACGCCATGGCAACGGACTCATGACAACGGACTCTAATCACAACACGTCGAGATCCAAACGAGAGTGCGAACACTCAACCCAAAACGTCGATGTCGCTCACCAAATCGGCTGCACTGACGTATATCTAGCTGTACTAGTCGTTATTATAACGAATCAGAAACAACACTAACAAAGGGCGATTAAGATGTCTTTTCTCATGATGTCATTAAACTCCTCCTGATCGCATTATTGGGTTTAGTAATCAACAGTTAAAAAGGAAGTTTCTGCATAAATATCTTCAGTCATCAAATTACCAAACTGTTGAGAAGATATAGCAGCATCTTTACCAAATATTTGAGACCATTAAATCCCACTACAAGAAAAAAAAGAGGCACGTGCACCTGAAAAAAAATTAGTCGAATATGGTTAGAATTCCCACTCAAAATATCATGTTGCCATGGAATTCCAAAATTTAGATGCCAATAAGGATGTCAAAGTGATTGGTAAAATTATATCTAAACACATTTCGCAATAATCTCATGATATCTACCATATCTAAATACTAATAACATCTAGCAAGATCCTTAATTAGAAATTTATTCTTAAAAAAAAGGGTAATAACTGTAGCAAATGGATATATTCTCCACTTTCTTTTCAGACAATAAGCCAACAAGCCCACTAAGTAGTGAACAGTGCAGCCCACCTCGTTTCGTAAGTGATACCTTATCCTTCGTCCTGCTCATCGTGGAAAATTTTGAAGCATCTATATATGACTCAGTTAGATCTAGCGTCTCATGATCGTGGCTAATTAAATCACATCAAACTACAATGAAATTCTCCTGATTTCCTTATGATCTGTTACGAACTACTGTGAGGGGTATGGATACGAATCAGAACGTCAAATGGATCCTTCTTAAAAAGTTATTCTAGTAAAAAAACAACAAATATTGTACTACAAATGGACGTATTCTCCACTTCATTTTCAGAGCATAATCAAACAAGCCCACGGAGTAGCGAACCGATCGACCAGCTCACTTCGTCTACATGTGGAGCCTCACCGTATCCTTCGTTTAGCCTATTTTCGAAAATTGGAAGCATTTATCCCTCATTTATCTGAATTCACATCAATTTCTTTCTCGTGCCAGCCCAGTTTTTATGTAAATTTTTATTTTTTTATACTTAAATTTCTTATTAATACACATTCCATCATACTTCCGTTATTAAATAGTAGATAGTTCCGTATGCATAAACAAAATAAGATGTAGTTTACTAAATATTTTAATTCAATAATAATGAAGATAAATAATTGTGGACTAATTATAGTATAATCATATTATGTTTACTTGAGAATTTTCTATTGGTAATTAAAAACATTCAAATTAGAATGCTACAAGATAAATATCATAACTTTATTTGTCACTTTTTTTAATAGTCTCAATCCTCTTTCTATACCTTTTCGTCACTATTTAATCAGTAAATAATTAGAACGAGATTCTTAATCTTCTAGAAACTAAAAAAAAGGAAAAGATTCGTAATCTTCTAGAAACTAAAAAAAAGGGAAAAGATTCTTAATCTTCTAGAAACTAAAAAGAATTTATCGCTGGTACTTAAAAATAATCAACTTAAAATGTTAAAATTAAGAGTCAATCTCAAAAGTTTATCCCTCCCTACTTTGGTAACTAAAAATAAAATAAAATTATTCTTTCAAAAGCATGAACGCCAAAAGTTTATTCTCTCACTCTCTGGTAGTACGAATCACCTTGTTGGGGAAATATCATATACGTTTTGATACCCATTCTACAGAATTTGTCCTACCAGATCTTGTGTTAAACAATAGAAAAAAGAAATCACAACAAAAAAAACAAGAACAAAGCACACCGAAATTTAACGAGGTTCGGCAACTTGCCTACGTCCTCGGGAGCCACACAAATAATTTCATTTATATTTAAAGAAGATTACAAAGCTTGTAAAAGAGCAGATCTCAACTTGAGATTTCTCAAAAGAAGAGCCAACAGAAACTATCTGTTGTTCTAAAAGGCGCGAGATTTTACAACAGTAAAATCTCCTCTCTCTTCAATAAATAGCTGCTACAGGAACTCGGATTAAATGAACGAGATTTTCTTCTGAAAATCTCGAGCTCAATAAAATGGCCGCCGCCAGGAGTTTAGCGCTCTGAAGAAGGAAAAAAAGCGGCTGCACCTGCTTCTCGTGCTCATGGATTTCCTTAAATAGGGAAACCCTAGATAACATCTGGATCCAGGCTGGATCCAATCGACGCAGGCGAGAAAGGGGATTTTCGAGCTTACCTCATTTCGCCTGGGAGAGCCGCCAACGAAACTCGCCCTCGCTCGATGATTTCACCTGTCGAAGACACCGCTCGAGTTCGCCTGCGCCCCAACTCCAAACTCGCCAGCAGTTCATTTCCCTCGCCTGTAGCTGTCGATTTTGCCTACAAGATCACGGGCTCGCGATCTCGCCTGGAGTTCATGGAAAGCTTGTCTGCTCCACCTCAACTTCGCCTGAAGTCGTCGCCGCTGACCTCGTGCTCGCCGGAGCCGACGAGGTTTGGGTCTACACCCAATTTCCTACACATCTTTCACTATTTTTCACGCTTGATGAGAAAATAGAACATAGCAAAGTTGAGAAAGAGCCTCTGCTCCCGACAGGCATCGAAGTAACAAACCGTCGTACGACTTTCGATACAACGTCTTGGTGGTCGAATCGTAGTAGAATCTCATGGCACGTCGCCGGACAGACTCTCGCTCCCTTGCGTCTTCGGGAAATATGCCATACAGGACGTAGTCGATGATTGGGAGACGCCAATCTTTCGGATCGGGTTGATCCGAGATCTGATGGGTGGCGTTCGCTTCTGGGACGTCTTTCAGTCGAAAGAGCCTTCTGCTCGTCACTGTGACCCATTGGGTCATCTCTAATGGCTGGGCCAGGTTAGCCGCCAAGGAGGCAAGGGCGTCCGCATGTGTGTTCTTGGATCGTAGCACGTGCTCAATGCGGAAACTCTCGAACAACTCCACTAGCTTGATAGCCGCTTTGTGGAGTAGGATTAGATCGTCGTTCCTAACTTCGTACTCGCCGGTCATCTGCTTGACGATGAGTTGGGAGTCGCCGTAAGCCTCGAGATGCTTTATCCCTAGCTCTTTTGCCAACTCGAGCCCGATGAGTAACGCGTTGTACTCAGCCACGTTGTTAGTGCATGGTTTTGTCAAAGAAAAGGCTCGGGGCAACACGTGGCTATGTGGAGAAGTGAGGACTACCCCTACTCCTGCAACGATAAAGCCGTTCGCGCCTACGCAAGATGTTCCATCAAAGAACATCTGCCACGCCTCCGGTAACGAAGTTACGTTGGCTTCGGGCGGTTCATCTGGCAAATCTTCAAACAGGTCGGTCTTCGCCCCCAGCGGGTGACTAGCCATGAGATCGCAGATGGCCTATCCTTTGATTGACTTTTACGGCATGAAGTGGATGTCATACTGAGAGAGCAGAAGTGCCCACCTGGCCAGGCGTCAGTTTAGCGCCGGGGGTTGTGTCATGAAGACCCGGATGGGGTTCATCCGGGAGATGACATGGATTGTCTGGCCGACCAAGTAGTGCCGCATCTTTTGGATGGCGAACACTAAGGCTAAACATTCCTTCTCGACCATCGGGTACTGTTGTTCGGCGCCTTGCAGGGTTCTACTTAGGTAGTAGATGCCTTGCTCATGGCCTGCATCGTCATTTTGTGCCAAGAGGGCGCCTAGAGAATGCTCCATAGCCCGTATATAGATGAGGAATGGCTTTCCCGAGATCGGCGCCGCAAGAACGGGTGGGTTCGAGAGATAAGCTTTGATCTCCTCAAAGGCCCGCTGGCAAGGCTCGTCCTACACGAAGGAGGTACCTTTCTTCATAAGCTTGGAGAACAGCTGACATTTTCCCGAGAGATTTGAGATGAATCTTTGGATGTAGGTCAATCGTCCCTGAAGACCTCGTAATTCTTTGAGGTTCCGGGGCGGTTGAAGCTCTTGAATGGCTCGCACCTTGTCTGGGTCGATTCGGATCTCTTTCGTTGTGACGACGAAACCAAGAAATTTACCACTAGACATTCCTAGGAATGATTTCGTAGGATTCATCTTGAGCTGGTGAGTCCTCATGAGTTCGAACATCGTCCTCAAGTCCTGGAGGTGGTCGTCTTTGTGGTGACTCTTCACGACCAGATCGTCTATATAGCACTCAACCTTTTTTCGCAGGTGCTCTCGAAAGATCGTGCTCATGGCGCGTTGATAGGTTGCGCCGGCATTCTTGAGCCCGAAGGGCATACTGTGTAGCAGTATACCCCCATGGGAGTTCGGAATGAAGTGTGTTTCTCGTCCTGGGGGTGCATTTTGATTTGATTGTACCCTGAGAAACCATCCATGAAGGACATCCTCTCAAATCCGCACGTGTTATCGATGATGACATCCGTGATGGGCAAAGGAAATTCGTCCTTAGCGCATGCGGCGTTGAGGTCTCTGAAGTCGATGCAGATGTGGATCTTACCGTTTTTCTTCAGGACCGGAACAATATTGACCACCCAGTCGGGGTGCTGTTCCTCTCTGATGAAACCGGATTCGATGAGTTTCTTCACTTCGGCCTCGATCGCCTCCATAATCTGAGGGCGAAACCGCCTCTGCTGTTGCTTGACTGGCTTGGCGTCTGAGCTGATGTTGAGGCGATGCGTGGCGACCCGCGGATCCAGGCCGGGCATGTCCTCGTAATTCCAGGCGAAGACGTCAATGTATTCCCGTATGAGGGCAATGAGATCTTCTTTTTCTTGAGGAGGTAGACTGCCGCTGATGAATATGGGCTTGGGATTCGCGTCAGTGCCCATGTTCACTTGGAGGATTTCGTCTTCGGTAGGTGGTTCCCGTTGCTCGAAGCGACTGTTCCACTGGGCGTTAACGTGGCGATCCTACGTCTCATCATAAAGTGGGACTTGTCCATCCTCCGCCACTTCGGCGGGATCGATCACAGCCATGTTAACCGTAAGGTTATCAAATAGCTCCCTCATGCTGACGTCCGAGTCCCATGCCGAGGTTATCGACGATCGATCTCCTGAACATGCATAATCGGTGTCTTCATTGACGCAATAGCACATATCCGAGGAGGAAGAGGAGTAGCCTAAGCCCCTCCGCGTCCTGTTGAAGTAATTTAAGGGTTTACCCTTGGGCACGTGAGCAGGCCGAATGACCGTTTTGTGTCCTCGGCCGTAATTCAGGCCCTCTAAGCAAGTGAGGTCATACCCCATATCACTCATCATGCGCTTGGCGACTTAGCTGTATTGTGAAAACTGAGGCGCCGGGTCCTCGTCTTCAGATTCATCCCACAGCGTGCGTAGGGGACGATCGATTCGGCCGAAAATAATATCTTTTTGATAATTATTCCGGGCTGGTACGACGAGTACGGCTTGCGACGACTCGATCGGTCGTGTTTTTATGACGTATGACGAGCATACCGGCAAGTGTAGGGAGGGATCACTATAGAGTTTTGACCATAGGTCACTGGGTTCATCATCCTCGGATGTAGAACAAGACAACAAATAAGCAAAGTTGGACATCTCATTCATGATAATCTCCTCTGCTTGAACAGCGTTGGTTACAGTGTGACTTTCATAACCGATTACAATTGACTCGAAGTCATTTAGGATCAGGCTGTCGTCGTACTCAGGTTCGCTATCCGCCTCGTTGCCACTCTCCAGTTCTTCGACCGGTGGCTCGTCGGGGTCTTGGTAAAGCAGAGAATCAGTGAAGTAGTTTTCAACACCTTTGAAAGGTTTCTTGTCGGCCACTACTATCTTCACTTGCTCGTAATCGTCCACATACTTTAGGCATTGGTGCAATGTGGAAGGGACTATTCGGTTGCCATGGATCCACGGACATCCTAAGAGTATGTTGTAGGAAGGCTCAGCGTTAATGACATAGCAGGTCACCTCCGTCTTCATGTCGCCTATTCGGCATTTTAGGCGGATTTTGCCGAGCAGTCGAGTCCCGGTGGCATTGAAGCCAAATATGGTCGTGGTAGTCATGGACAGACGCTTTGAGGGTATCCCTAGGTGCTTGATCAATTTCAGGGGGACAATGCTCAATGCGGAACCTGGATCGACCTGGATTCGATCTACCTTCGACGAGCTGACGTACCCCGTGAAGTACAAGGGTCGATCATAAGACGTGCTTTTGATGAGCATGTCCTCAGGAGTGAAGGTGATGCACGGGACCCGTCTCTCGAAGGTTTGGCAACATGTCGTGCATTCCTACTCTGCATCCTCTTTCCTCGAGAAATGGGTGGAGAATGCCTCCGAGTCGGCCAACGCCTCTTGTAGGGCTTCCCATGTAGGCCTGGATAGCCGTAGGAGGTCGTACATGGTGATTCGCGCGGGGATGCTCTTCAGCTGCGCGAGCACGTTGAACCGGAAGGGCTGGCAGCTTGAGCTTGGCCTATCTGGATTAGGAAGGGTTGTCGCGGCTGGCCTCGTGGGAGATCTCGCCGGGTTCTCCACCCTCGGGGGATATTCCTTCGCGAATTCCTTCCCTGCTCTCGTGGCGAAGACGTTGGTGTCCTCTTCGGAGTCGGTCGGGGCGGTCATTGCTGTGTTATCTCTACCCAGGATGGTAGAGACGACGTTACAATGTTTTCCCTTAGCCTCTTTCGAAGGCTTTGCAGTCCATTGCTCATCGTTAAGGAGGTCCGGATGGACCCACATCACCTGACCCGATGGCAGAGTCTGTGGAGTTAAACCCTTCCCTCGCTGGTTGTGAGGATCGTCATTGGTGATTTTCAAGACTGCCTTGGGGATAGAAATTACCCCTGCTGGAGCTTGAACCTCCGGGAGATCTGTCCCAAAGCTTAAGGTGATCATGTTCGTAGTCACCTGCTTTTGAACTTTCTCTTTCTTCAGGACCCCAGCATCATAGAGGGCCTGGAGCTTGTCCTTGAGGACGTAGCACTTGGTTGTGTGGTGGCTAAGGAATCTGTGATAGGCATAGTAACTCGGGTCACCAGTTTTGTTCGTCTCCTCAGGCTTCGTGGCTTCTGGCAATTTGATCCGACCGCTCTTGAGTAGCGTATAGAATGTTGCCACCACCTGATCTTCCTTGAAGTCGTATTGCCGCGGGGGCGTTGCTCAAATTGTCTGGGCTTTGGCCTTTGGGCAGTTTTCGGCATTGGGGCGGAATCAATGGTCATGATCTCCTTTCCTCTCATTCGAGGGGGATTCTTCGGCACAGCCGGCTCCGCGGCTCCCTTCTTAGGCTGCGGCTCTTCGGCCTCTAACCTCTTGATCATGTTTTCCACCTGCTCGCCCTGACGCACAAGCTCTTTCCATGTCCGGGTTTCCACCGTGCCTATTTTGGATAAAATATGGATCGACAGGTTGTTGCGGCACATCTCGATCAGTGTTGATTCAAAAACTTGGTCCCGACAGTGGACTGATTGATTCCGAAATCTTTTCACGAAGTCGTTGACCGAATCCGACTTCCTTTGTTTTTCAGCGAGGAGGGTGGCCATTGACACTTCCGTGTCGTCGTCGAAGAAACGGGCCAAAAGGAGCCTTTTAACGTCGGCCCACGACTTGATAGAGCCAGGTTCCAACTTACGAAACCATTCAAAGGCCACCCCCTTGAGGGTGCCTATGAATAGTCGCGTGAGAATAGCGTCATTCCCCGTAAGGAATCCAGTCTGCGCCATGAAGTAGTAGATGTGCTGCGAGGGCGAGCCCTTGCCGTCAAATTGCACCAAGATGATCGGCTTGAACTTCGTCGGGTATGGGACTGTATCCCATTCGATAGGGTAGGGACGGACCACCCCCAGCTTGTTCATGTTTTGCTGAAGCTTCAGCGCATTGAGCTGGTCTTGGAACTCGTCGAACCTCTTGTCACGGATGCTACCCTCGGTATGTGACGTTCCTAGCGACGTCTTAGAAGAGTAATCGGATTGTGGATTACTGTTATCTTCCGTCTCAGTCGCCGGGCGATGGGGAGGTACCCACTCCTTATCCCCAGTTCGCCGGGGTAAGGGGCGCTGGGTTCTTTTCTTCTTCTTCTTCTTATTCAGGAGTTGCTCCATCATCTCTCTTAGGGAGTCGATAGTTGCCTGCTACTCCTCAAGCTTTTGGGCTACTGTCTGTTCGTGGGAGAGTTCAATCATGTGTACTCTCGCCGGTGCGTCCTGACTCGAGTGCGAGGTTTGGGACGTGGCTGTCGCCGAATGAACTTCGTCTTCGCCATAGGAGGGAGGTGCTAGGGTGGAGTAATCAAACCCGATGCTTACCCCCTTATGACTACGGGTATGCTGGTATATGCCGCCTTGTCCGCGTTGGACAAACCGGAGGTTAGGTCCTAGGACGGAGTCCGAATCTGGGGAATCAGAAAGTATTGTCTTACCCTTGTTCGTCATGTTGATCGTGGCGGACGGGAGTTCTAGGTTGTCGGCGGCGCGTCCTCTCTGGCGGCGGCGCCTTTGACGAGTGAGCCTCGGTCGATAAGGTCGTCGAGAGAGCCTCTCGAATACTGAAGGTTTCACAGTTTCTATACATTGACAGTCGGTGAGAACAGTCTGGATTAGCCTTTCGCAGTGGCACTGAGGACTCTCCTCATGTATAGTGCGTTTGCGAGTTAGGTAATCCCGGAGTTCTTCCGTGGGTGACTGGCGAACACCCCCAAGGTCAGATGGGTCGCCTGAGTGATCGCACAAAAGGGTCTGGGATGCACCCCCTGCTGTACACTGGGTGGAACGCCTCGATGTAGGAGTTGGGCGAGTTTGCCTTGACAGGCGAACTCTTACGCTCGGACGAACTCTAATATGTGGGCGAGATTGAACCCCCCACTCGCACGGGTGGGTCGGCGAGGTATCGCCTATCGGTTTGCCTCTGAAGTCAAGGCTTTCCGGCTTGTTACACTCATCCGTCAAGTGGTCCGGGTAAGAGCCGCCTGCCTTCGAGGGTTTGCCTACTTGGGCAGACTCACGCACTCGCGGTGGTTTATTCGCATCAGGGGTGTGACCTGAGAAGCAAAGTCTACCTGAGCGGGTGGCCCTGTCTTTGTCCGTCGGCTCTCCTGATTCGGAGAGCCTTCCGGCGTCGGACGAGTTGCCTCCTCGTCGAACATCTTTCGGGCCTGTGTAGTAGTTCAGGTCGTCGTATGAGACGAAGGCCCGGGCCTCTTGTTTAGCGAGTGTCTGCCGTCTCTGTGGCTTGGCCTTGATCGACTTTGGAGTAGGTCTCCCCGACAAGACTCGGGTAGAGCCTTCAGGCGTGGGAGCTTTGACTGTCTGAGGTCGGCTTCTGCGCATGACTCTATGGCATTTGCGGGACGCATCGCCACCAAAAAAGGAAGAATACAAGTACTCCTCGTACTTGGCTTGGTCGAACTCGATCTCTAGGGACTCCACAGTCGTCCCAACAGCAACCTCGTCGAACTGAGCTACCACCATTTCGGTTGAGGAAATAGCTTTTCCCACTGTGGTCGTCATCTTTTGTAGGTGTAAATTTCTGATTTTTCCAAAAACAGGGAATTTCGTTTGTATTGATAAGAATGGATTATTACAAACTAATCAATTAAAATTACAACAGAAGCAGAGGGAATGCCCTCCTTGTTTAACGTGGGGAATTTCGGTAGCTACAGGATGCTTCGCTCGGTGATCGCGCCGAGTCTGCTTCCCTTGGACGGTTTGACCGAGGTTACTGGAGAGCTTCAGTACTCAGTAGAAGCTCGGGTTGATGAAGTTCGAATCTTCTTGTTCGCCGACGATCGGGGCTCAGAACTAGGATACGGTGCTGCAGTGCAAGAATTATGCAGAGAGCTTATCGTCGATCCTCTTTTACCAAAAATTTTTACCTCCTTTTCTCCCTCTCTTTTTTTGACCTCCCTTGAAAGATTGCTGGAAGAGGCTCTTAAATGGAAGAGAGACAGCTTGGCTACTCCTTGAATTGACCATACATTGTCCAGAGATATCCTGCCGTTCACCTGTACCATGAGCGGTCATTCGAGGAGCCATGTTTTACATCACGTCACGCAGGAGTGGGAAAGCCCCTCCTCGTATGTGTGACAGCGACTGTCAGATACTTGAGTGGATCTGGCCAACTCACTGAGCGTCGGCGGATCTCGCCCTTCGCTTGGACAAGTGAGGTAAGCTGTATTTATGAGGGTGCAGGCTGCTTTGGTGCCTGTCTGCTCATTTGTACTGTGGACGGCCATCTGACGGGCCTAGAGTACTGTGCCCCCCTTCCCTTCGTATCGATAGAAGCGGGAGAATGGGTGCCCAGTACTCAAGTGGGTTTGGACAGCTTGCCGAATGCCGACAGATTCCGCTCTTGACTCTGACGGGTGAGGTGAACTGTATTTATGAGCATGTAGGCTGCTCTGGCGCCTGTCTGCTCACTTGAATCGTGGGCGGCCATCTGACGGACCTAGAGCACTGTGCTCCCTCCCCTCACATCGCGGGAAGTAGAGAAGGCTTGTACCCGAGAACCCGGCTCTCGACTCGTGTGGGCGAATTTGGACCCATGCAGGCGGATCCGGATAACTTTGGCTTATGAGGGCGAATTCACCTTACCGGCGAGTCTACGTCACTTGGCGCGTGAGGGCAAATATGGGGCCCGTGCGTCAGCGAGCCCATCTCGTGGCTGCGATCCGTCCTTCACCCAAGTGGGTGGTTCCGACTCGTGGGCGAATTCATGCGCCAGTCCGTAGCGGTAATTTTTACCGTCTACAAGACCCCCTTTAAAGTTTTCAGACCTAAACCGGCTTACGTGTGGTCAGGAATACTTCGAACAAAGAAGTTCTGGGCTGACCAAGTGTATTTGGTTTCTTTTAGGATTTTTAGCAAACCCTCAGCTATCAACGGGTTTGATCTGCCTTTACCGATTACCGTTTGAATCGGGCTAGCCATACTATTCCCCTCAGTAATATGAGTTGTTGAGTAGTTTCTCTTAGGCTTAATGCTAGGATTTCCGCTCTGACCCTTAGCCGCCTGGGGCATGGGTTTAAACAAGGTCACCTCGTTGGTTTCAAAGTTTTGGGTAAGTCGCCTGTTTCCAAAGGCGAATGAGCCATTCAGGCGAAGTTAGGTTTCGAAGGCGAAACCTCACTCGACTTGCGGATTTTATTCGAGTTTTCGCCGATGAGACCTTTCCTTTGAGCGAAACTAGGTTCAGCGTGAGTAAACCACGTGTCCGCTAGTAGGGCTTCGTGCTTTTCCAGCTAAGGCGGCGTGGTTCCGTCATGTCGCGTTCATTATGATTCGACAATTTGACGTCAGCTTCGTGTGCCTCGTTTGAATCGTGGCCGTGGTTTTCGAACTCAACCGTCGGATACAACCGTCGATTTCGATTCGGGTTCCGGGTTACGACCGGCCTGTTGCCCGTTTCTATGGTTTCTTCGACATACTAGGGGCGATCTGGGCCGTCGATTTCGATAGTGGCCACGTCTCTTGTCCGTTAGGGTTTCGCCTTTCGAGGGCGATCGTGGCCACGTAAGCAACTCTGCCTTTAAATAAGCTATTTTCTTCCTTTGAGAGCTACCGTGCTTAGGAATCTTGAAAATTTTCTAAAGAGAGAGTTCCCGCTTTATCCTTCAATGGCGCCGAAATCTAAGAAGTGTGTTGCGAGGGGAAAAGGCCTTGGACGCTATTCCGACCGTCTCTCCGCTGGTGCGCCCGCCAGCGTGCCGGAGCCGTGCTTGGGTAAGTCAAGGGGTTCGTTTGACGACCTCGTGCAGGTTACAGACGTCGGGTTGGGAGGATAAGTGCCGCTTGTCCTCCTTGAATTCCGTCGTCCTTTGGCAGCTTCCCCGATTTGGGGCAAAGTCGGCCCTTTTTAGGCAGATTTTTCATTTATTCTTAGAGGACGATCTCTGTCTTCACGGGCGAACTTAACCTTTATTGGGTGAAGACGAACTCGTTTTTGATAGGCGAGTTCGACTTTTTTCTCTAGTAAAGGGGAGTATCGTTTATACAGGCAGACCTCGTTCTGACTAAGTGGATTTCCCCTTTTGACAGACGAATTTACCCTTAGGGCGGATTCTGTCTTGATTCTTTGGTTCCTTCTTGCAGCGACCTTTTCTAACGAAGCTCTTCCAAAGGGCGTGGCCATCGGTCTCGCCGGAGGCACAGGCTATACGGTGCCTCCCCGATTTCCTTCCTTAGATCCAATACTTGTGTTCTCTGCTGATAAGCCAGATGGCCTGATAAGGAGAGTCACCGATGGGCACCATCTAACGCTGCGTGAGCTGACCACCGACGCGGTGTTGACAGACAAGGCCAGGACGGAGTTACAAAAACCCCAGTTCCTGTTCAGTGATGCTGCAACTGATCCTTCCGCCCTGCTGATTAAGGAGGGTAGGTGGTTCCGCGTGGTGGACGGGATCCACGATTATCTTCCCAGCATGCCGAGAGGGTTTCCGATCGTCGATTTGCGATCTTTCGCGGTCCCCAGAGTGATGAACTGGGATTTGACCCCCACTTAGGATGGGGTCACTTGCAGTGTCTTCACGGGCTCGACGGCTAGGTATGGGGTGGAGAGTTCCTGCAAACGGGTGACCGGTCTGCGTCCTGGCTTACCGTTTAATGAGGCGCCCGTCGGAGAGACGACAGCGATCGCGGAGACCTTCCGTCATTGTTTCTTTCAAGCTGGCGGGAGCTTTCCCCCAAAGGACTTCAGGGCCCCAGGGTGGATCTATTCTGTGCCTGGAAGTAAGACCTGGTGGTCCAATATTACCGATTATATTTTGGCCAAGAATTCCGACCTCGTGAATTTGGAGCTGTATGCGGCCATTCAGGCCACTCAACATGGTCTGAAGATTAGTGCTCTTCAATTCCACAGCATCTTGGAGCTGTATTGTGCGGGTAGTGACATGTTTTTCACCCCCAACGGTGAGCTCGGCATAGCCCTTCACGAGATGTACGACGTGTCAGGACTGCCTTTATGAGACTTTTCGTATGAGGAGTACGTTCCTGGTCAAGATGAGATTGACCAACTTTCAGACTGCTCCCCTTTGATGGTTGAGACCCTGTGGGAATTGCTCTGTCACTATCATATATGCCTCAATACCTTAGGGGCGGTCGACCACAAAGGCAAGAAGAAAAGGGCCCCGGGGATCAGCCATAAGAACTGGGCTGATTATTTATTTCCTGAGAATGATGTCAAAGGAAGACCTGCTCTGCCACTGAGCGAATGTGACCAGGCTAAAGTGGAAAGGAGGATGGCCGAAGGGGAAGCCACTGTAGCTCTTGAGCATGATGAGGGCGGGTTCAAATCCGGAACGGTCTTCCACTCGTTTCACCACCAGGCCCAGTCCCCTATTTTCGGAAAGGCTCTGTTCGCGGGATACCTCATGTTGTGACTGAAGAGGTGCGTGATCCCTACTCATTCTTTTGAGGAGCTTCCCGTGGAGGTCGTGTATCCTGCGGTTTTCTTGGCCCACGAGAAGTCCTACTCCTTGGTGTCGGCGATGGTAGCGTGTATGCATCGGGGACTCCGCACCCTGACGGCCCAATTCTGCCGCGTATTGACTATCGATGAGGAGGAAGGAGAGGTTATCAGGACCCCCAACCCTAGGGTGGGGCTACCGTACACTTATTTGATGGCGTGGTTCGTATACCACTACGAGTGCTTGATGAGTGCCCCAGCGACTCTTCAAGGAGACAAGTTCGTCCCATTCGTTCTGCGCTTAGAGAGGTGCTCTTGGAAATGTAAGGATATTCCTGATGCACGGAAGACGCTCTCCCATTTTGGGCATTATAACTTTTGTCGTTTCTTCCCTTACTTTAGTAGGGGAGGATATAGGGAGTCTCTTAGGGACGTGCCGACGGCGGACCATCACACAGTTCTCTCTTGCGGTGCTTTTCGATGGTTGGTGAACATTCAGCCGGGGTATCATGTCCTACGAACTGGCTCTGCATGTTATCTTGAGCCATATATCCCTTGCAGGTTTTCCCGCTAGTTTGGGTACGACCAATTGTACGTGGGCAATGCTAATCCCCGCCTACACTTTGAAGGGGGCTGGTGGATGGAGCTCGGGGATGGTTCTGGACTCATGCCGGTGGTACCCATACTCGTTTTGAACTACCTGTGAAGGATCGTGATTTGCACCATACGCTTCTGTATTGTCGGTGGTATCGGGGTGCCAGCGCTAATCCCGATGGCTTCTGGTTCCAAAGCTCGTGTCTGGCGGAGCACGGGCGTCGCCTAAGGGGAGCCTCTCATCCTTCGAGGCGGAGGAGGCGTCAAACCGCTAAAGGGTGGTTCTCGGAGGATCCTGTCGAAGACCCCGAGGGTTCCGATGTGGGCATGGATGAATCTGAGGCGCCCGAGACGCGAGCTCCTTCTCCTAGTCTTCCGTTGGATCCCCAAAGTGAACGGAGGGAGCCTGTCAAGTTTACCCGGGCGGGTAAGTGTCTGGAGTAAGGCCGGAGCGCGATTGTTGGGCGGATGGGGATGCCCCTCCTACCTCCGAGCAGTTCGCTGCTCTCTAAGCGGCAGCGGGAGACGGCGGCCGAAGGCTCCAGAGCGGAAACAGCTAAGAAGGCCCGTTGTGAGGGGATGGTTGAGATTACTCCTCCTATCGTGTCGGAGGTAGTTCTTGCGATCCCGAAGGATACCTCTCTGCAGCCTGGTGTGAGGCCACAGGTGGGGGCTTCGACAACTCCTACGTTCGCACCAGGAGGTAACTTTTTAGTGTGGTACTCTCGTGCACGAAGTCAGATCCGCACCCTCTAACGCTTTTATTGAATCCGTGCAGGTGCAGTTGAGAGAGTGATCTCCATTCCTTCTGACGAAAAGGAGGGGAGTGGAGACAAAGGAGAACTCGGGGGTTCAGGTAAGCGTAGGCCTTAGCGTTGTTGATCCTTCTATGCCAGGGGGTGTTTGTTAATGTTCCCCTTACACTTGTAGCCGGCCCCTCTCATGAAGCTGCTGGCAAAGAAGATCCCCCCTCTTGGGCGGGTCATTCGGGTGAATCAGAGGCGGATGATGACGTCTCGATTCATGAGGCGCTATCAAGCAAGGAGGAGGTGTCGGCTCATGCAGACGTGTCAGGCCAACAAGGGGAAACCTCCACCCTCGAGGAAGCGCCGATTGGGGGTGAACCCTTAGCGCAAGAGTCTCCGATCCAAAGGGGGACTCCTACTCGGTTGGCGGCCACTTCCTCGTCTGTAGTGGCTATTGATGCCGCGGTCGCTACTCTGATGGCGTTGGCAGTCATACCGGCTTTGGAGACGCCAATCGCTGCTTCTGCGATTATGACCACCGGTACTTCAGTCGTAACTTCATCCTCAGCAGAGGAGGCTGCCCTCTCTCCCTTGGAACGTTCGCAAAAAAGGAAGGTGACACGAGCCCTGATTAACTTCCAAGACACTTTAGCTGACTGCGTCAAGCTTGCCTTGGAGGAGAGCTGTCCCTTCGAGGAGTTCAAGGAGGACCTCGATCACGATATGTTCTTCTTAATCAAGAGGCTTGGCGCCACCATGGCGACGCCGCACTTTCAGCGTTTGAAAGCGGTGGAGGAGGCTGTTCAACAGTTGCTTGCTCTTCGCGCGAAGAGTTCCACAATTGTCGATCTCGCATCCGGCGAAGTTCGAGCAGCAGTGGAAGACCGTGATCGCCGTCTGAATGAGACCATGTCACTGGAGACAAGGTTGTCAGCAGAGTTGGAGCAGGCCAAGGCTGAGGATGCACGAGTGGCCCATGAGCAACAGACGGTCGATAACCGCCTTTCTCGCCTATCCTCCGAGATAGAGAAACTGAAGCAAGTTATAGCTAATACGCAGGCCTCCTTGGCCATTAAAGAGAAGGCTCGTGAGCAGGCGGCAAAGGAGTTGGAGGATATTGAGTCTCGTCGGCAATTGGTTGTCAATTCCGTTGAGGAGAAGGATCGAGCCCTCAAGGGGCCAAAGATATCGTCCAAGACTTAGTCTCGCGCACCAAAGAAGATCTTCGTCGGGAGATCCTAAGGAAGTTCGAGCTTTACTATGCTGGGGAGATTCGTGAGGCGGAACTACGGTTGAGAGCTTTGTAACTTGCCTTTGATTCCTCGTTTGTAATAGGATTTCCTTATTATGAATGAAATTATCCTTTTGTTTCTGGCCATTATTACTTGTGCGCGTACTCCATTTTTTTTTAACATGTGCTAGTCAGCGTTTGGCCGCAAGAAACTCTTATCGGCGGATTTCAGTTATAAGCTCGTCTCGCCTACAGGTGGATTTTATCCACAGGCGAATTCGCGGGAGTTATAATGACGAATTCGGCTGCGGGCGGGCTCCGCTTTTAGCGGGTCACGTGTTATCCCACGTGCACGTCAGTTACGGAGACGTGGGCACGTCGCTTCGCATTAAATACGGCGCAGTGGGTCTCTTCATCCTCCACGCCCGATTCGGGCCGTTGGCTGGGGATCGTGCCCAGAAACCGTCGAATCCTGGCCGTTCATACGGGATCCGAGTTGTTCAGCCTTACCCTCGACTGTTTGGGCCTGAAAGGTCTAATCGAGCTGTGGATAACCGTTTACTAGAGTATTTAGTACCCCTTCCCTTTGTTTAGAGAGGCCGCAGTTTCCTTGTCGCTTTCTTCCAAGTTTCCTTTTCGTTGCGTTCTCAGGATGGCACCGAAGGTGAAGAGGGTTACTTCGAAATAGAGGAAGGAGGCGTCTTCTTCGGGTGCTGCTGAGGCCGCCGCCGCCGAAGGTATCTCTTTACCTTAATCTCTATTCGGGCACAGGTTGGGTAAGTATTTCTCGTCTGACCCCTTTCTGTGTTATCGTTGTATTTCACAGCCCATGAAGAGGTGCCACCTTCCGAAGTACACGTGGCTGAGCCTATTTTGATTTCCGATGACGAATCCGAGGGTACCACGACTTCCCCTACCTCAAGCCCCGCCGCTCAAACTAGAGCTAAACCTTTTCTTGAGGTTCCGCCCATCGCAGCACTTGCTCCGGGTCAAGAGCCTGTCTCTTCGGGTTCATTGTCCTTGCAGGCTTGCATCAAATAATTCGAGAATGCTGTGAAGCAGGTGATCTCCCTTGTCAGCCTCGGCATGGGAAGTTACGACGGCTTCAGGCAGTCTCTCCTGGATCACATGGCTGACTTTAGGCGACTGGACGAAAACCGGCTCGCCACGCGTTGCATGCAGAAGCTTCACCTTTTGGAGTCACGCTTGATGAGACTAGAAATCTTAACGCGGGAGGGTCCAGAAGTCGACGTGGGGTCCTTCCTGTCCTAAATTTGACGTCGTGAGGCCTGGGAGCAGGAGGTTCGCACTAGAAAAATAGCGGACCTGGAATCCACCGTCGCCTTCTGGGTGAGTCAGTAGCGTTCACTAGAAAAGCGCGTAAGCAAACTCACTTCTACCGTACTCCGCTTAAAAGCTGAGCTAGATCAGGCGGAGGTGGCTCTGAAGTAATTCCAGTCCGAGAGCGTTAAGGTTGGCAAGACTGCCGAAGCAGAGGCTCGAAGCCTCGAAGTCTTACGTCAGGAAGATGCCGCCGCCAGATCAAGTTTTGAGGACCGGGCTCGGAAGGAGGCTGAAGACAAGGCTAGGGAGGACTATGCAAGAAAGGTAGCTGAAGTTAAGGCAGAGCTCGCATCCTTTAGTCTGTTGGACTAGGTCCTCTTGACTGAAACTGTATTAAGACATTTAGTTTCACTTGCTTTTGACATCATGTTATGACTCGTTTGATTGTGGAGTCATAACTTTGTTCAAATGTACTGTCTTAAAAACTGGGTGCATGTTTTGCTTCTTGAATGTAATATTATGACCCTCTTAGTTGCAAAGTCATAACTTTGTCCAAACGTACTGTCTAGAAGCATCTAATGTAGTTCGTGTTTTCTTGTTACACTTCCTTTTAGCATGTCACCATTCAGTGTTTCTCTGGCATAGCCGACGGTGATTTCAGGCGAATCTCCTTGAGCGGTGACGAGTTTGCGTCGAAGGTTCAACTCGAGTACTGGCGAGTTCATGCTGTAGGCAGGCTCGAGTGACGGCTAGTTTGTGCGGAAGACTACACTAAACCGCTGGTGAGCTCGTTTAGTCAAACTCGAATGTAGGTGAGCTCATGCTGTAGGCGAAAACTCGAAGCACTGGAAGTAAAAATGCTGACCGCTGGCGAGTTTAGGGCGCTAACGAAACTCGTAGGGAGGCAAGTTTTACATTGAAGACCCCACTTGGCCTCTGGCGAATTTAGGCTGCAAGTGAAATTCGTGAGATGGGAATTTGTGTTGACAATTGAACTCGACCGATGGCGAGTTCGTACTGCAATCAAAACTCAAGCGACGGCGAATCTGTCCCCTAGTCGAAGATTCAGAATGCGGGCAAAACTCGTGCCACGTGTCTGCTTGTGGGCCCAAATACTTGCTAGCTAAGGCTTTGTTAATGTTCATTAATGGTGAAACGACAGGACGCCTCGCCTCTTGGGCTCAATCCGATTAGTCAGTTTGGAGTCTCGAGAGGAACGGCCTTTATTGGCGTTGAGCTCGAAGCGTCGCAGGACACCTGAGTCGCTCGATTGCTTGGGATGACAGATCCCAACCGTCGGGTTTTTAGATATATATCACGTACTTGTCATCTTTTCAGCAAGGTTCTCACGTCTTCGAGATAATCCGCTAGAAGAGGACCGCCGCAGAAATCTTCTTTGACTCATGGCCTCTGCATCCGACCACAGGGCTTCCGAGGGCGTCGGCTCTTCTGCCACCGTCGTCGACATCGGTGCGCCGCCAGTTTCTCCCCCGAGCTCGGTTCAGGGATCTTCTGCACCGGCACCTACATCTCCTCCAGTGGTAGAGATCCTCCAGCGATTGGAGGGCGTGGTACGCCGCACTGCCATCATCGTTAGCGAGGGTGCCGGGAAGTACCACGACACGCTTCCCGTCGTGGAAGCGGGTCTGGAGGCGGTCCACCGTATGGGCGGTTCTCAGCTCGCACGATGATGCAAGCGAGAGCTTGGCCGCTTGGAAAGGTGGATGTATCGCTTGGAGGAGTTGGCGCAGGACAATGCTTTGGCTGAATCGCCCTTCTTCTCGGCACGCTTCCTGTTCGAGCGTGAAGATTTGGCGAAGCGCATCTGGGCGAGAGAGGCCGAGCTCCAACGCTTGCGCAAGCAACATCGCGCGGTGTTGGCTAAGATGGACGCCTACCTGGATACCGCCTTCTTCGAAGATGCTAGGTCCCTCGAAGGCGAGGCGAGGCTGCGGGAGCTCGAGCGCGAGAAGGTGCGGCTCAGCCATGCTGCCGAAGCGGCGACCAAGGGGCTTTAGCTTCTTCGCCAAGAGGAGGGGGATGGCGAGGCTGCCCTCGCCAGACTTTTGCAGAGGCAGGAGTCGGAGACCCGTGCTAGGCAGGCGGCGGAGCTCGCAGCCGTCAAGGCGAAGATCGACAACTTCAGCCTCTTGAAATTGATGTAGTGTTCGTAGTTTTGTAATTTTGTTAACGCTAGGCGCGTTTAAACTTCCCAAACTTTATGTAAGTTTGGCCCTGTTTGTTGGAAATTTGCAGTAAAAAGACAATGAAAGAAAAATTTGACTTGTATTCTCTCAAAATCGATTACAATTTGGATTCCGATTACAAAAGAGAAGAGAATGGATTTGATTCTCCCCTTTGTTTAATTCTGGGTTCTTCACGGTGGTGATGGAGTGCCTCCCTCGATTGATCGCGTCGAGTTTGCTCTCCGTTGACGATCCGAACGTCTTGATTCACTGGAACGTGGTCTTCTCCTCACGATTTGACGCTGTGGAGAACTTGCGTAGCAAGTCTTAAAACTCTGACCGAGTTTAGAAGAACTTGCAGGGCAAGTTTGAAACTCTGACCGAGTTTAGAAGAACTTGCAAAGCAAGTTTTAAAACTCTAGACGAGTTGATAACTCAGATTGAGTTTGAAACTCTATGAAAGAGTTGATTTAAACCGAAAATTCGGTTAATAGCCAAGAATGAAGAAGCTCTGGTTGTTGATTTCCAAAGCTCCAGTCGAAGAACGAATGCTCTTCTTTGCTGCCAATCCTCAGGTTCAAAGAGCCAGCCCCTTGACCGAATTTCCCTTTGATGATGAGCGAAAATTCGATCCGTTGATGAGATCCCAAATCCTCCCTTAACTCAATTGAGTTTCTGATATTTATAGGGGGTTACAAGTGGTAACTCCCCCCCTTAATCCGCTCCTAAGTGGGGCGGAAATCCCTCAGATCGTGGGGCAAAACAGTTTCTAGAACTGTTCAGTTTGTGTTTGAACGAGTCAAACGCCTAAATTGGCGTTCTGGACCTTAACTCTGCGTCTTAGAGATGAGACGCAGAGTTAAATATTTGCCAGAAGTGGCTGAACGCATAGGCCGCATGCGTGATGAACTCTGAGACGCAAAGTTAGTGGCTGAACGCATAGGCCGCATGCGTGATGAACTCTGAGACGCAGAGTTAGTGGCTGAACGCACAGGTCGTGCACTGAGACGCAGAGTTGCGTTCTTTTAATGGCTGAACACACAGTTGGGCCGAAAACGCACAGGTCGTGCTGTTTTAGAGGTTAACTCTGCGTTTTGATGTTGAAAACGCATAATTGGGCCTGTTTAAAGGCTGAAAACGCACAGTTAGGCTGAAAACGAGATTAACTCTGCGTTTTGATGTTGAAAACGCAGATCCGTCCTGTGCGTTTTGACTCTGTAATGCAGAGGCGAACCCTAGGCGGGCTTGGCAAGCTTCAGGCTAAGTCCAATGTTCTGATGAAGCCCATTCTTGCAGACGGACTTCAGAACATAACTTGCTACGAAGAACAGGTCATAACTTTCAAACCGTACGTCGGAATTGGACGAATTATATATGAAAATCGGCTATCTCGACGAGACGGAGCCGACCAAACCAACCCCATTGGGTTTGGTTTGCTCTGTTAATTTTGCCAAATTCCTTACGGTTTGAGAGATATCTGCATTTTTAGTTTGAAGAGACCGTTGATTTGTAGTCTCTTTTGTTAGGGCGCCGCAAAGATCGTCATCTTGTAACCTTCGTCTTGGCTCCTTGAAAATATGAGAGTTGTCAGATTGTAACTCCCGATGTTGATTATGAAGGCTGTTGAATTAGAGCTTTCATCAGTTGTTGCGAAGGTCGTCAGATTGTAACCTTCTACGTGAAAGTCTTCAAATTGTAGTCTTCTGGAAGTCGTCAGATTGTAACTTCCATCATCGGTGTTTGATGGGGGATAAGCTATCTATTGTGATTTTTAGACAGCCTACAGGCCCGTAATGGCCTATCACATTTTGGCTTGGTTCTTTTTACTGCTCTGCATTTTGTTCTTCTTGCTGTACTTGGCATGCGCTTGATCTGTGTTTGATCTTTATGTTGGACTCGCCCATGCCGTTTGGTGCTTGAATCGAGCTACTCATGCCATTCCCAGCGACGTGGCTAGCTCTCGACTACTCTGCTTTAGGCTTAGTCGTTAGGCTCCTTTTTCGCCCTTGGTTGCTCGCTGCGCGGGGTCGGATTAACTCGGACTTTCACGTTGTAGCTCAAATGTGACCGAGAGGGTAACACTTGGCTCGAAGCAAAGAGTAGTTGTTCGTTCATGCAGCCAACTGAAGGACCCAACTTTGACCCGCCATTCGGTGAGTTGTTGTTTAGGGAACCGACGGGCATGTCACCTGCCGAGCCGCCTTTGACCATTGTCGTCGTCTGGGCGGGCGACGACATAGATGATAATCGAATCATTCAGGGATGTCGGAATGTGATGATCAATTATCGTAGGAGCCGTCGCATGGTAGGCTACTACCCATCGGTTATCCTAAGGGAATGTTAGGATATCCGGCATAGGTCAAGTAGTTCAGGGACGTAGGAGTGTGACTATTGACCGAAGTAATAACACGTCGCATGGTAAGTTATTACTTAGGCTGTGCTATTCGTAGGAATAGCGGCGCTGTTCATCGGAGGTAATTATTAACCTGATGAAGTTTTGTTGCGATCGGAGCAACTATGAGGCCTTATCATCCCATTGAGAGAGATCGATAAGCTGACTTGGTTAGAGGTGATAGTTAACATAGCTGAATAGTCTGCCACGCTGTGAGCGACTTTGGTGGACTCGCCATCCTATTGGGGAGGATTGGCGAGTTGATTTTCGCCAGAGGTTAGGTGTTAACCTAGCAGTGGGGGTTTATTGTGATTTGAGAAACTCTGTGTCCGCCGCGATGTGAGCGACCTTGGTGGATTCGCCATCTTATTAGGGAGGATTGGCGAATCGACCTTCGCCAGAGGCTTAGCATTATTAAGGCAGAAGTACCCTGGTCCCGCTTGTAAGGAAGTTGGCCCAAGGGGCGACCCAGGTCACGCCTTGAGAGCGCTGTTGGCGGCGACTTATATGGGGTCTTCTGCCAGAGCGAAGGAAGTAGTGACAGTTTAGCCTCGTGTACCAGTTGGAGGGAGTAAGGACCAGTTTAGACTCATGCACTCGTGGGAGTCTGAAGAAGAGCTAAGGGTAGTACTTTTTCAAGTATTTACCGTTGATGGGCATCATGATCTTGTCACCGTTTGGCTTGACAAGGCGGTAAGCCCCATTCGAATAGACTGTCTCTACTACAAATGGCCCTTCCTATTTGGACTGAAATTTGCCTTTCTTCTTGGAGGTGAGGATCATTGGTCTGCGAACGATGAGTACCAGTTATCCCTCCTTGAAGGCCCGGCGCTTGACTCTCTTGTCGAACGCTTTGGCCATTCGGGCTTGATAAAACTCAATGTGTTGTTGAGCTTCTAGTCATTTGTCATCCAACGCTTCGAGCTCGGCGAATCGTCGTTGGTAATTATCCTCCACCGTCATCCCCGTTGCCAGGGCGACGCGGAGTGATGGAATTTGAATTTCTAATGGCAATACGGCCTCACAGTCGTATACCAATGAGTAGGGCGTGTGGCCCGTCGGTGTGCGAACCGTTGTGCAATATGCCCACAAGCTTTTGCTAAGTTTTTCATTCCAATCGCGTTTGCTAGTGCAAGTCAACTTGGTCAAGATCTTGATAATCGTTTTGTTGAAGGCCTCGGCTAGACCATTCGCCGAAGGATTGTAGGCCGTGGAGGAGAGGTTTTGTATTCGGAACTTGTCACAAAACCTGGTGAATGCATGACTGATGAACTGTGTGCTGTTGTCATGGATGATACGCTGGGGTACGCTGTATCGGTATATGACATGGTGTTTGATGAATTTGACCACGTCATTAGTCTTGACCTCTCTTAAGGGGATGGCTTCGGTCTATTTAGAGAAGTAGTCAGTAATCGCGAGGATGAAACGATAACCTCTTGCCGATGACGGGGATATTGGTCCAACTATGTCCATCCCCCATGCTTTGAAAGGCCATGAAGCCCTTGTTGGGTGCAGGTCTTCGGGCGGCTGGTGCATGTAGTTGGCGTGGATCTAGCACTCGTGGCAGCGTTTTGCGTAAATGACTACGTCGTGAACCATCCCGGGCCAGAAGTAGCCTATCATTCGCAAGCGATCCCAAAGTTTGGGTCCAGGCTGGTGAGCTCCGCAAACACCGTCATGGGCTTCGCGCAAAGTTTCTTGGGCCTCTGCTCCCGACAGGCATCGAAGTAACAAACCGTCGTACGACTTTCGATACAACGTCTTGGTGGTCGAATCGTAGTAGAATCTCATGGCACGTCACCGGACAGACTCTCGCTCCCTTGCGTCTTCGGGCAATATGCCATACAGGATGTAGTCGATGATTGGAAGACGCCAATCTTTCGGATCGGGTTGATCCAAGATCTGATGGGTGGCGTTCGCTTCTGGGACGTCTTTCAGTCGAAAGAGCCTTCTGCTCGCCACTGTGACCCATTGGGTCGTCTCTAATGCCTGGGCTAGGTTAGCCGCCAAGGAGGCAAGGGCGTCCGCATGTGTGTTCTTGGATCGTAGCATGTGCTCAATACGGAAACTCTCGAACAACTCCACTAGCTTGATAGCCGCTTTGTGGAGTAGGATTAGATCGTCATTCCTAACTTCGTACTCGCCGGTCATCTGCTTGACGATGAGTTGGGAGTCGCCGTAAGCCTCGAGATGCTTTATCCCTAGCTCTTTTGCCAACTTGAGCCCGATGAGTAACACGTTGTACTCAGCCACGTTGTTGGTGCACGGCTCTGTCAAAGAAAAGGCTCGGGGCAACACGTGGCTATGTGGAGAAGTGAGGACTACCCCCACTCCTGCAACGATAGAGTCGTTCGTGCCTACACGAGATGCGCGGTCGAAGAACATCTGCCACGCCTCCGGTAACGAAGTTACGTTGGCTTCGGGCGGTTCATCTGGCAAATCTTCAAACAGGTCGATCTTCGCCCCCAGCGGGTGACTAGCCATGAGATCGCAGATGGCCTGTCCTTTGACTGACTTTTGCGGCATGAAGTGGATGTCATACTGAGAGAGCAGAAGTGCCCACCTGGCCAGGCGCCAGTTTAGCACCGCGGGTTATGTCATGAAGACCCGGATGGGGTTCATCCGGGAGATGACATGGATTGTCTAGCCGACCAAGTAGTGCCGCATCTTTTGGATGGAGAACACTAAGGCCAAACATTCCTTCTCGACCATCGGGTACCGTTGTTCGGCGCCTTGCAGGGTTCTACTTAGGTAGTAGATGCGTTGCTCATAGCCCGCGTCATCATTTTATGCCAAGAGGGCGCCTAGAGAATACTCCATAGCCCGTATATAGATGAGGAATAGCTTTCTCGAGATCGACCCCGCAAGAACGAGTGGGTTCGAGAGATAAGCTTTGATCTCCTTAAAGGCCCGCTGGCAAGGCTCGTCCCACACGAAGGAGGTACCTTTCTTCATAAGCTTGGAGAACGGCTGACATTTACCCAAGAGATTTGAGATGAATCTTCGGATGTAGGCCAATTATCCCTAAAGACCTCGTAATTCTTTGAGGTTCTGGGGCTGTTGAAGCTCTTGAATGGCTCGCACCTTGTCTGGATCGATTCGGATCCCTTTCGTTGTGACGACGAAACCGAGGAATTTACCACTAGACATTCTTATGAATGATTTCGTAGGATTCATCTTGAGCTGGTAAGTCCTCATGAGTTCGAACATCGTCCTCAAGTCTTGGAGGTGGTCGTCTTTGCGGCGACTCTTCACGACCAGGTCATCTACATAGCACTCGACCGTTTTTCACAGGTGCTCTCGAAAGATCGTGCTCATGGCGCGTTGATAGGTTGCGCCGGCATTCTTGAGCCCGAAGGGCATGACTGTGTAGCAGTATACCCCCATGGGAGTTCGGAATGAAGTGTGTTTCTCATCCTCGGGGTGTATTTTGATTTGATTATACCCTGAGAAACCATCCATGAAGGACATCCTCTCAAATCCGCACGTGTTATCGATGATGACATCCGTGATGGGCAAAGGAAATTCGTCCTTAGGGCATGCGGCGTTGAGGTCTCTGAAGTCGATGCAGATGCGGATCTTACCGTTTTTCTTCAGAACCGGAACAATATTGGCCACCCAGTCGGGGTGCTGTTCCTCTCTGATGAAACCGGATTCGATGAGTTTCTTCACTTCGGCCTCGATCGCCTCTATAATCTGAGGGCGAAACCGCCTCTGCTGTTGCTTGACTGGCTTGGCGTCTGAGTTGATGTTGAGACGATGCGTGGCGACCCGCGGATCCAGGCCGGGCATGTCCTCGTAATTCCAGGTGAAGACGTCAATGTATTCCCGTATGAGGGCAATGAGATCTTCTTTTTCTTGAGGAGGTAGACTGCCGCTGATGAATATGGGCTTGGGATTCGCGTCAGTGCCCATGTTCACTTGGAGGATTTCGTCTTCGGTAGGTGGTTCCCGTTGCTCGAAGCGACTGTTCCACTGGGCGTTAACGTGGCGATCCCACGTCTCGTCATAAAGTGGGACTTGTCCATCCTCCGCCACTTCGGCGGGATCGATCACAGCCATGTTAACCGTAAGGTTATCAAATAGCTCCCTCATGTTGACGTCCGAGTCCCATGCCGAGGTTATCGACGATCGATCTCCTAAACATGCATAATCGGTGTCTTCGTTGACACAATAGCACATATCCGAGGAGGAAGAGGAGTAGCCTAAGCCCCTCCGTGTCCTGTTGAAGTAATTTAAGGGTTTACCCTTGGGCACGTGAGCAGGCCGAATGACCGTTTTGTGTCCTCGGCCGTAATTCAGGCCCTCTAAGCAAGTGAGGTCATACCCCATATCACTCATCATGCGCTTGGCGACTTTGCTGTATTGTGAAAACTGAGGCGCCGGGTCCTCATCTTCAGATTCATCCCACAGCGTGCGTAGGGGACGATCGATTCGGCCGAAAATAATATCTTTTTGATAATTATTCCGGGCTGGTACGACGAGTACGGCTTGCGATGACTCGATCGGTCGTGTTTTTATGACGTATGACGAGCATACAGGCAAGTGTAGGGAGGGATCACTATAGAGTTTTGACCATAGGTCACTGGGTTCATCATCCTCGGATGTAGAACAAGACAACAAATAAGCAAAGTTGGACATCTCATTCATGATAATCTCCTCTGCTTGAATAGCGTTGGTTACATTGTGACTTTCATAACTGATTACAATTGACTCGAAGTCATTTAGGATCAGGCTGTCGCCGTACTCAGGTTCGCTATCCGCCTCGTTGCCACTCTCCAGTTCTTCGACCGGTGGCTCGTCGGGGTCTTGGTAAAGCAGAGAATCAGTGAAGTAGTTTTCAACACCTTTGAAAGGTTTATTGTCGGCCACTACTGTCTTCACTTGCTCGTAATCGTCCACATACTTTAGGCATTGGTGCAATGTGGAAGGGACTATTCGGTTGCCATGGATCCACGGACGTCCTAAGAGTATGTTGTAGGAAGGCTCAGCATCAATGACATAGCAGGTCACCTCCGTCTTCATGTCGCCTATTCGGCATTTCAGGCGGATTTTGCCAAGCGGTCGAGTCCCGGTGGCATTGAAGCCAAATATGGTCGTGGTAGTCGTGGACAGACGCTTTGAGGGTATCCCTAGGTGCTTGATCAATTTCAGGGGGACAATGCTCAATGCGGAACTTGGATCGACCTGGATTCGATCTACCTTCGACGAGCCGACGTACCCCGTGAAGTACAAGGGTCGGTCATGAGACGTGCTTTTGATGAGCATTTCCTCAGGAGTGAAGGTGATGCACGGGACCCGTCTCTCGAAGGTTTGGCAACATGTCGCGCATTTCTGCTCAGCATCCTCTTTCCTCGAGAAATGGGTGGAGAATGCCTCCGAGTCGGCCAACGCCTCTTGTAGGGCTTCCCGTGTAGGCCTGGATAGCCGTAGGAGGTCGTACATGGTGATTCGCGCCGGGATGCTCTTCAGCTGTGCGAGAACGTTGAACCGGAAGGGCTGGCGCCTCGAGCTTAGCCTATCTAGATTAGGAAGGGTTGCCACGGCTGGCCTCGTGGGAGATCCCGCCGGGTTCTCCATGTTAGACCCTAGAGGGGGGGTGATTAGGGTCTTATGCTAATCTAATCCGATTTTATGCCAATTTAAATTAATTAACAAGTTATCCTAGCAAGTATGTAATACAACAAGATATATGAGCTAGGATAAACAATATGATCAATAAGATATATCCTATATGATAGAAATATATGCAAGGATATATAAACTAACACAAGGGTAAACAATATGAAACAAGATAGTGGATCATATAAATAATGAGCTAATGACAATGGCGATAAGAGATATAAACACAAGTATGAATAAACGCCAAAGCACACTCAAACACAAGATATGATCACGGAGTTCGGACCTTCCGTCCTACGTCTCCGCTCCCCACTCCCGGGGAGAAATCCCCTAACACAATCCGGTTTGGAAGCCGGAACTTCTTCTACACACTCGGT
>BQKN01001045.1:156690-177255 GCA_022839385.1 Asparagus kiusianus
TAAACATATACCTAGGTAGAACCACACAATAGAACTTGAATCTTTAATGCTTGATTGACTTGTGTTGAAATACCTGAAAAGAAACTATAAACACGAAACACTAGAAAACTTATTAGTAATAAATTGTTTGTCAAATCATCATCAAAACTATAGGGTCAACATACGGAAGTATAGCGACTGAAATTTTCGTCGCTACAACATAGCATATAGCGACAGAAATTCCCATCGCTATATTTTCGTAGGCAAAATTTTTTTGCCGACGGAAATAGGTGTATTAGCGACGAAAATTTTTGTCGAACGAAGCTTTGATACTAGTTGTTGGGGTTAATCTATCGACAACCATTGCCATCCGAATCTTGTGATGAACAAATAGCAAGCAAGAAGTCACATCAAAATTAAAACTTGTTGGAAAGAACAATAAAGAAGAGAACACGAGATTTAACGAGGTTCGGCAAATGTGACTACGTCCTCGGGAGTCACACCAGATATTTTCTTAATTATTGAAGAAGATTACAATGCTTGCAAATGGCTATCGCTCTCTCTGAGATCTCTCTCTCAAAGTGATCTCAAAACCCTCTCTTTTTCGTGTAGACACTCTCAAAAGGACATTTAAGAATATATACAAACCCTAACCCAAAACAGGTTCCCAAACGGGCCAGGAAACCACTTGACCCAATATCGGTCGGTTGATGCACTTGCATCGGTCGACTGATAAGAGCTTCTCAGTCTGCTTCGTGCATGTTGTCGGTCGACTGATGAGCTCCCATCAGTCGACCGACCAGAGCGAGTTTTCAGGCTGTTTCTTATAGTCGAATCGGTCAACTGATGAGCTTGTACCAGTCGACCGACCAGGAGTTTTCTGCTGTTTTTTGATTTTGTTCCCAGGTTTCGGTCTACACACCCAAAACCAACACGAACACCAGCAATGAGTTTTCGTGGAACTCTTATGTTGTTACCAGAAGAAGCAGCCGCACCGTGCAAAATTATCATGCTTCCTAATCCTCTCTCGCTCTTAAAGGTTCCTGCACATCTATTAATATGAAAGCATACCAAATTACAGTTATTATTTTCTTGGATTAGTGCAACTATGTCAACAAGAAACTGATCAAATTCTCCAATTATTTGTTACCATAATTATAATTAGTTATAGTGGGTTGGTGCTAAAGAATAAAAGAAAAACCCAAGGAAATATCAACTTTCTACCTTAATTATCAAAAGTTCTATATGATGAATTCTAAATAGCAGGAGCATGTTTCAGTTATCAACAGCACTTGAATCTCGTATCATCAGTGGAAATCTAGGTAGCTATTTGTAACAATCAACTACGACTTAGAAGTCTAAAGCAGACCCTGATCGTAGGGAATTGCAGGCAACCAGGCATCCCCAGCAGTAAAATTAGCCACAGTAAATTCAGCCGCTTGCGTCTTATTCATCTTACTATACCCCGTCCACTGCACTCTCCCACTCGTATCTGAGCCTGGCCCATAGTTGTCAAACTCACCGTAAAACAGTGTGCCTAATGCAAACTCTGTCCCGTTCCACTCGATCCATCCCTTGGGATCGATGAATCCGTTGATATATGACTGCATATAGACGGTCCTCGAGTACTCCTTCCACGGCCTCCCCAAATAAGACTTGGTGCTTGATTTTAAATCGTTCAGCTTAGACTCAGCCGATATGGTGCAGTTGTGGATGGAGATCCCTGTAGTCTGGTTGGGATGAGCTCGACCCTGAGCAGTGATGGCGATGAACTGGTTGGGGAGGGGTTTGCGGGCGATGATGGTGCAATGCTGGAAGACAGAGGCGGCATTGCCGAAGATGAAGTCGACGGTGCCTTTGATTTCACAATCACGATAGAACTGCCGGAGGGAATGGGCATAGAGGGTGTCCTGGTAACCAACAAACTTGCATCGGTAAAAGCTGGAGAGGTCTGCGCTATTGCGGAGGGCCACTGCCTGGTGTTTCTCTGGTCCAGCTGTGTTCTCAAAGGTAATGTTTATGGCTATGAATCTCTCCCCATGAACTGCTGCATGCATCGGCATTCAAGATCAAAATGATTCTACTTCTCTCATTGTCTCTCTCACGTATGAGGATAATGAGCATCTTCGTCATATGGGGAGATTCTCTTGTAGACAATGATGTGTCTCAATCTCAACCAGGCTAAAGGGAGAGAGAGAAACCAGCATAATGCCACACTTGATTGAGATTGATCAACATTATTGTACATGCAGATGGTCCCCTTACGTGACATATGATATATCCCTTGACATCATATTTATATACATATGCATATAGATACGTGCGCCTTATACTCAAAAACTGAAGTAGGAAGCTAGATGAATATAAAGCACTATTAACTTCATTATTTGTGGCAGCAAAACCGACCATTAGAAGAAATTAGTGCACGCATCAAATTCGATTAACACGCAAGTGAAACATTCTTCCTAGCTAGCTATATGTTTCTACCTAGGGTGGAAACAAATCAAATAATTAACAAATAGATAGTTAATTGTTGGGGGTAAATACTTGGTTATAATCCATTCTATATTTTATTAAACACCAACATATGGCTTAATAATATACTTGCTAACATATGGCGTAATAGTAACTTACCAAAAGTGGCTGAATTATATGTCGTCCATCCATCAAACACGCTCCGATTTCCCGTGATCACAGTCTGATCGATACCGGCACCGATCATGATCAAGTTCCTCTTACTCTTCGCCACAATGACATTCTCCTCGTAGACACCCGGCCTGATGAAAATGGCTATGTAACCGTCGTCGCTCGAAGTTCCATTTGGCACGAAGGCAACTGCGTCGTTGATCGTCGTGAAGTTTCCCGTTCCATCGCGTGCTACGACGATCACCGGCTGGCTCAACGGAACGACGCTGGCGTTTCCTTCTAGAAGGTTCCGTCCGAATTTTGCTGGACCTTGGAAGTCTGCTTAAAGAAGATTTGTTAATTGTACGTATTAAGTTTTGCATTTGATACAGAGAGCATGCTCGCTTGCAATTTGGGGTATTGTGTGGGAGGGTTTTCGTGAAAAATGCACTCGGTCCTCGCAAGTACGCCGTATCGGGTCACGTGGATGGGTAACGTAATAGATGGACACGTGTAATTCTCGCATTAAAAGGAGAGCGAGAATTCTCAACTCTATGTCGGACCCAGTACGAACAGATTCCTAGTCAAAGATGTCCAGGGTCCAATGTATTTGTATAATATTAGGGCAACGCCAAAATTTATTTCTACTATACCTTTAATAAACTAGTGTATTTGCATAATAGGGAAATGCCAGTCCTTTCAGCTTTTCGAAATATGTTGACGCATGCAGTGTAAATACGATGTTCAACTGGTTATACTTCAATTCTTTTTTTTAATTTATGACGGTGCGCGCAAATTATAAGTAGCGTTACGGTCAAATTAATTTCAACCGTCACTTACAACTTCTTAAAAGTCCTAGCTACTTAGTGGTACGACTTTAACAAATCAAACATATATTAAACTTAAATTCTTTTAGAAGCACGACCTGCCAAAATCTTTTTATTTATAATCAAATTGAATCCTCTAAGTGCACTTACAAGAAAACATGTGTTTGGTGATCTCTCAACTCAATCAAAGTTTCAAAGGCTCGTCACGTAATTTCAGTTTGGACACGCCATGTGCTATATCAACTCATTTAGTTCATTGCCTATATCTAGATAAGGAATGTTTTCTAAGGAAAAATAAATAAGAACCTGCTTTAATTATTTCAACTCCTGAAACAACAGATAACAGGAAATCCTTTCCTCGTTCAAGCAAAACCAAGACGATCGAGAACTTTTAACTACCCACCCGTGACAAGTGTACATCACTCTGCGAGATTCCATCAGCAGTTTAATTTAATTGCTAACCTGAAACTGAACCAGCCGGTCCGACCGATCCCCCACCGTTCCGGTCGACCGCTGACGTCACCAGCTCCAGAGAAACCCCGTACATCTTTGTTTCATTCTCGAACACCCCATACAGCTCCGGGAAGCTTCTAGAAGCTTCCAGCCCATCGAAGCAAGTCTGCTGGTTCGTCACCACCGCGCTCATCAGCGCCTTCACCCGGTCAACCCGGGCCCGGTCCAGCACCACGTCGCGGACTAGGCCAAGCTCAGCCTGAACCGCGATCAGGAAGTCAGCATTCAGGCCCGCCAGCTGGCGGCAGTCGTCAAGGGCCCCACTTCGAACGTTGGGCCCGCGTCGGTGTCCGCGGCCTTTGGTGAGGTAGCTGCCGATGATCTTGGCCGTGCGCTTGGCCTGCTTTAACGCCTGCTTAACCGAGTAGCGGCCGTAGTCGTAGGGGCGGGACGGTAATTTCGCAGGGGAGAGGAGGGCGCGGCAGAGCTTGGGGTAGCACGAGTACTTGCATGCTGCTGACGTGGACTCGGAGCCGGTGGCGGTGACGGCGACCGCCGTCAGAAGGAAGAGGAGGGACAGCGGAATCGACGGCATCGCAACACGTGGCCGGTGGAACGACAGAGGGAGCATCGATACGGAGGGTATTTTTATCATGGGAGAAAGCGGCTTAATTATTTGAGGATTTGTTTAAAAGCAAAGGTGGAGTAATGGAGGTGGGATGGGTTGGTGTAATGGGGGTTGGCGGTAATTATAGAGAGGGAGGGTGGTAAGAGAGGAGGACTACACAATTTACTTTTAGTATGTAGCCTGCAGAGGATAGTGGAGTTTGGTGACGAGCGCTATACAAGGGTTTTTGCAATAAATGGATTATTAGTTATCGTAACCTTGATCCTGTTGGATTCAAGCGAAGGCAAATTAAATGTGTGTGGAAGTGTTTGGAAGAACAAAACAGAGTAGGAATTGTCTGACAGGATGAGAGAATTAGCTTTTAAGTAAATGACAGAACTACAGCTCCTGCAATTTTCATTTTTCCCCTTTTTTTTAATTTTTTTTTTAATTTTAACTTTCAGCGGTAAATGAACTTTATGAAAAAGACCATTCTAAAAAGGCATTTTCCTTTATCTAGAACAAGTTTCCCTAAACGTGGGAGAGTGCGAAAAGCACAATAGCTTTCAAGAAAACGTTCAATGCAGTGAATAGCTACTTTCGAAAATTACAAATTAACTCTCAACACTCCCGCTTAATTTGTAATTTTCACAAACTCCTTGAGCTGCTATAGTTTCTCAAATTTAACCGCTTTAGTGAGAACGTCAGCTGTTTGATCATTTGTTTCCAATAAACTCCAGTACAAATTCCTTCTTGTTTACCATGTCTCGGATAAGATGATGACGTAGCTCGATCTAGATGCTTTGATCTTGGGTGGAAAATGGTGTTCTTGGTCATAGCAATGGCTGACGTATTATCGCAAGAGATGGTAGTTGGTTCAGTTGTATCTTGCTGCAAATTTGATAGAATTCGCCCCAACTAGATTGCTTCACAAACATCTTCATTTGCTGATGTGTATTGATCAGTTTCAGCTGATCAGATAGAGTAACACATCCTTACTTTCTTGAACTCCATGATATCGGCTTTGTTCCAAAGCATAACATGTAACCAGATGTGCTTCTTCTCTCATTAAGATCGCCAGCCAAATCGCTGTCAGTAAAGCCAATAAGTTCGCAAAATTCTTCTTTCATATATTTTATTCTAACCTTCATCGTCCCTTGCAAGTAGCGCCAAGCTTGTTTTGCTATCAAAAAATAAAGTTTGTGTTGTGGATTAGAAACAATCAATCGAACCCGTGCCCTCCCGGATCTTGTACTAAGAGTTTAACAAGTAGGAAAATCACCGCAAATAAAAGAAAAAAATTACAGGAAAGATAAACAAGAATAAACACACCAGATTTAACAAGGTTCGACAAACGTGTCTACGTCCTCGGGAGCCACACCACACAATTCTTTGATTAATTGAAGAAGGTTACAATGCCCACAAATATGTTTTTATCTCTCTGAGATATCTCTCTCAAATAGCTGTCAAAACCTGTGAACGTGGGGCCACGAATTGGCCACGAAGATGACAGGAGACGCGTTTTTTGATCATGACGCATTTTCTGATCGTGTGGGGGCCACGAGAGCTGCGCAACAAAACGTGTTTGTGGGCAAAGCGCATGAGCAGCACAAGAGATGGCCCAACAAAACCCTCTATTTTTCGTGTTCTTATTCCCCTAAAAATGTATTAGGATATATATATATATATATATATATATATAAACCCAGCCCAAAACAGAATCCAAACAATTTAGGAAACTAGAAAAAATCAATTTTGGTCTAACGGACCATAGGTGTCGGCCGACCGAACAGAATGTTAGTTTCTTACAGGGTTTTTGAGCAAATTTTCGGTCAACCGGAGTTATCGTGTCGGTCGACCGGCCAGAGCTCGATTCTAGGCTTGGATTCCTACAGGTTTTTCGGTCGACCTGACCATCCCTGTCGGTCGATCGGCCAGAGCGAGTTTTTCATGCTCGTTTCCTGCAGGCGTTACGGTCGATCGTGGTCACTCCTTCGGTCAACCGACCCAAGATTTTTCAAGCTCTCAGATTTGTTTCAGGTTTTGTTCTTCACACTCCCAAAACCAACAATCTCCCACTTGGAGACGAAACTGCCATCAACGAGCTCTCCCGAACTCCTGCCATCTTCGCAAGCATCTTCTCCTACCCAGATAAACTCATTCTTCAATTATCATCATCTCGGTGATCCCGCCGAATCCTCCTAGTGTGGCTCCGCCTTCATCTCCTATGCGTGAAGGCTAACTGAATTTGCGCATAACTTCAGTTTATCGATAGTCACTGCTTTCGTCAATATATCCGTCGGATTTTGGCTCCCCAAAATCTTCTCCAATCGTAACTTGCCGTCCTCAATCTACGAGCATATGAAGTGGTAACGTACATCGATGTGCTTCATTCCGGCATGATATGCTGGATTCTTGGAAAGGTGTATAGCACTCTGGCTATCACAATAAAGAACGTCGTTCCTCCGCTTCAAACCCAACTCTTCCAGGAATCCGATCAACCAAATTATCTCCTTGTTGGCTTTAGTCACTACAACATACTTTGCCTCAGTTGTGGATAATGTTACTATCTTCTGCAGACGTGAGACCCAGCTCACTATTATCAATGCTAAAGTATAAACATATCCTATGGTGCTTCTCCTCGTATCGTTATCACCGGTGAAATCTGCATCCACGTACCCCCGTAGTACTAATTCCTTCCTCCTGAAACATAGCGGCATATAGGTACTCCCTCTCAAGTAACGCAATATTCACTTCATGGCCTCTCAATACTGCTTCCCTAGATTACTTAAAAACCTGCTCACAACTCCCACTGTATGGGTAATATCCGGCCTCGTGCAAACCATCGCGTACATAAGACTACCAATAGCTAATGAATATGGCACTCTACTCACGTGCTCCTTCTCTGCATCTGTCTTGGGTGATTGCTCCTCAGATAGTTGCAGTTCCAAGGGGCGTGTTGACGGGCTTAGCATTCTCCATATTGAATCTCTAAAGTACATTCTCGATGTATTCAACTTGACTCAACTTCAACGCCCCTTCAACTTTATCTCTTTTTATTCGCATCCTAAGAATTTGCTTAGCTGCACCCAGATCCTTCATAGCAAACTCCTTCGCTAATTGATTCTTTAATTTGTTTATCTCTTGTAAACATGGTCCTACAACTAACATATCATCAACATATAATAATAACATGATATAGCTGTAGGCGTCAAAATTTATCTATAGGTCCCCACACGTAGTTCAAAACGAAACGAAGGCGACAAACGTCATCATGAGATTATCTGATGCTAAGACGAAATGACGAAACGTATAAAGCGAGTCGGTGAAATGAACAAATTCGTGAAACAAGGGAACAAGACCAAAACAAGATATAGTCACTTGGAAATCGCATCAAAGAGACCCACCAATGTGCAAGTTACATCAAAATGACCAATGTGACCCTCACCCCTGCGGGTCACGTAGATGTGACCCGCACCCGTACGGGTTACATTAATGTGACCCACACCCTTGCGGGTCACATTAATGTGACCCGCAATCATGCGGGTCATGTTAATATGACCCGAAGTCGTGCGGGTCACCTTAATGTGACCCGTACACCCACGGGTCATATTGAACTGACTCGCACATCGGTTCCCAAAAATATGTATTTTAATGTTTTCTTGAGATTTGTTTGTTCCAGAGCTTCCCAACTGCTTGTATATCATCCCTAAACGTGGTTAGATTGTTATTAATAGAAAATAAGGTCAAATCAGTTGTTTTTATCTAAAAACATCGTAACTGAATCCTATAAATACAAGCCTAGGGTCCTATATGCAGGGAATCTAAAATTCTGAAAGGAGTGCTGGGGTGTTGTCTGTTTAGAGAGTGAATCTCACACAGAGGAGGGCTAGTAGATTTTGGCAAACTTTGGCAAAAAGAAGGAGCATTCGAGAGATCTGAGGCCCATTCTACCATTCCTTGAGATCAGAATTTGTACTGATCTCGAGAAGAGTAGTGATCTCACTTGGTTGAGATTATTTACTTTTGTTCTTGTTTTCTTTGTGAAGTAATAAACATTTAGCCTTCTAATCAACCAGATTTGATCCGTGGTAGTCCACAGATAAACCCCGGCACAGGCAAAGACCCGACGCAAACAGTAAGTGATAAACGTTCTCTATGTGTGGTTTAAAGAAAGTTATAATCTTTTTTTATTTTCATTGTATAAGGAGTCTTATAAAAAGTCCTTCCTTTTGAACTTATTATAACGACTGAAGTTGTAATGAGTCCTGCAATAAAGAAACCAACTTTCGACGCAAATACATTGGTGACCACAGTGGGAGCCAACAACCTCTCTGTCGAGGTTTGTAGTGTCGTAACCAAGGATCCTAATCCTGGTTGATACAGAGGTCGAGTACAAGTTCGACCAATAGAAGTACGAGGAATATCTATTGTCTTCTTTTAGATCCTCCTCTCCTCACAAATACAGGAAGATCTCCTCCTCTAGGAAGGTCCGCTGGTCTTCAAATCTGAAGACCCAAGGCGATGATCATCGTCCCATTGCTACTACAGTTGCGCCTTGCAACGCCCGTCCGGCGTCCAATGAAGCCGGATCTGCAGATTTAAACTCCTCCTCAATCAAGGAGTTAAGTGCTAAAGGCGAGCTAATTCTGTCAAAGAGGGCACGTAAAAGGCAATGCCTCGTGCGTCAACTAGCCAAGGCCTTGGAGCCGGTTGACGGGATTCATTATAAAGGGGATCTGGAATTCAGGAAATGTTAAGCGCCTCAGTAGCGAGCAAATGGCTCATCATCTAAATCATCAACCGACGAATGGGTCTGCGTCAAAAGGATCCGTTTAACTCTCAAGGAGTGTATTCAGAAGCATCATGCACTACTCGTAGACACGTGAATTCTTGTGCAAGAGGCGTAGAAATTGTAAAAGGAAGATGTGGCCAAAAAACCACCAAAACTACGTCAAGTATGGAGGCCCAAGTCCAAACAGCAGCTGAGAAGACCGAAAAACACATATCACTGCATGGTAACTCGGCTAACCGCGGGTCACCTCAAGGTGACCCGTGCCGGAGCTGAGCCAGGTTGGCTCTTGCAATTATTTATCCACTTTCGTCGAGTTTTGCTCCTATCCCAGTTGATCTTGTACCTCTAGTAAAGTCCCACAGTAGTATGGATCTCTCCCGATTTAAGATGATAATGGCACTACCTTGGTCCTTCACACGAAGATTGAGGCAAAATTCCGATCAAAGAACGCTTGGGCCCGGTGAATGAACCCCGAGCGACTCATCGTGTTGGGGGTCACACATGCCCCACAATAAGTTGAAGACCTCCCATAATGGAAAAGCTTCTATAACTAATCGTATTGAACTGTGAGTCGAAATCCAGGAGCCCGTTAAGGCTCCACGCTCATGAAGGCGTGGCTCTAAACGTGTGACTCTTGAGAATACCAACAAGGCATTATGTCCCCAGAAGGAAATGTATTCCTCATATGACGGTGACATTATACCTAGGAAGTCGTGCCGACACTTGACAGGTTGCTCCGGTAATAATGCCGATGAGTTATACTATCGGGCTGGGGTACAAACAAATCTCAAAAAAGAAGTATCTCAGAATCGAACTCTCACGATCCTTGTGAGAAGCTTATCAGGGTAGTATTATTAGAGTGTAGCTACCCCAAGACCGCTCCACGGAGGGTCTCGGTATTCAAAAGAATCCCCACTGAAGTGTCCAAATCTAAATCAAGATGCTTCTACAAGAAAAAATTTGTCGGTCATGATGACGAGCTTCCAGAAGTTACCATCAATGTGACCGATAAAAGAAAATCGACAAGGCTTTACAGCCCTGACTCTTTCTCAGAGGCATCTCAGCGCATCGCTTAGTTACGGTCAGGAACTAGATGACATAGACCGAATAGAGGACACTCCTCGAAGGATGGAACGTCAGACTCCAACTCCGTGATCGCTTTCGACAATACGGTATCCAGCACAGGACAATCTCGTGAGGCGTTCATGATCAATGATGAACAAATAGCCAAAATTCTCGAAGACGCTCGGCCAAGTAGAAAGAGAATTTCAAATTCGAAATGAAAATGAATGTGCAACGGATAAGGGAATTACATGATCAACAGATTCAAGCCTTATCAAATCAGATTGGTGAATCTAGCCGTCACAACATTACCAATCAAGAAGATAGTGATTCAGGCATGGATGAAAATCTCAATGCTGATACCCCTCTTGTTGACCAAAATGCTGGGGTGTTCCCACCGAGGATGGAAATGCTAGGGGTGGTCCAGTTGTTTCTCCTCAAAATCGTCCAAAGAAGAATACAAGCAAGGATGATAAAATGAAAGACCTAGAGAGCAAGATCAATACATTGATATCTACTCAAGAGGTAAAGAAAACCGGTATTCTATATCCCTATCCAAGAGAGTGGGAATTGATCTCATATCCGACGAAGTTTAATCTGATCAACTTCACGTCGTTCGATGACAAAAGCTCCCACACTCAATACTTAATCTACTTCAAGTCCTACCTAGGCGTGATCTCTGGTAATAAACCATTGATGGTCCGATCATTCGTTGGTACCCTTTGCGGAGCTGCCTTCGATTGGTACCACCATCTCAAGCCAGGAAGTATTAACAGCTGGGACGACATGAAAAGCTCGTTCCTCAAAATCTTCTTCGATAATGACACTGAAGTGTCGATCGGAGCCCTTTTGGATGAGAAGCAAAAGGATGGGGAGTCAGTTGACAGCTTTGTTAAATGTTTCCGCAACAAGATAATTAATTACAAGGATCCTATCACAGAGGAATTCATCTTGCAAACATGCCACAATAATATTTCCATTAATATGCTGGAAGCCCTGGGGGTCGTGTCATCCATAATATGGAAAGAATTAAAACTGTACGAAGAACAGGTCGAACGCTTTCTCAAAAAATGATTGAAAGGGCCAACCGACGACTAACCACCTGAACTCGAATTTTGCTTGTCGTGGTAAGGGAAAGGCACATGCAGCAGCTGTTGACGCTAATCAGACGTCACAACAGCAATCTCAGAAGTAGCGAAGGACTCCGAATCCGAGACTCCAAAAAGAGTACTCTTTTAAGGATGAAGAGGTTCCAGTTATCTTCAAATATCTTCTTGAAAATAACAAAATCAAGCTGTCACCTATTACAAATCAGGAGGAAGCTAACAACACTTCGGATCCAAAGTACTATGCGTACCATAGGAGGATCCTTCATCCCACCAAGGCTTACTTCTCTCTTAAAAATAACATTCAAGACTTGGTTGACGCTGGCATCATAACGCCAAAATAAGCCGAATGAGAACGGTATTATCCGACTGGTATATGAGGCTAAACTGATCCCTTTCTTCTAACTGGTATATGAGGCTAAACTACTCCCCATCATTTGACTGGTATATGAGGCTAAACTTCTCCCCATACTCCGACGAGTATAAGAGTATAAACTTTTCTCCCTTTTCTCCGACTGGTATATGAGACTAAACTGCTCCCCATCCTCTGACTGGTATATGAGGCTAAACTTCTCCCCAGACTCTGACGAGTATAAGAGTAAACTGCTTCTATCTTTCCTCCAACTGGTATATGAGGCTAAATTGATCCCCATCCTCTGACTGGTATATGAGGCTAAACTGATCCCCAGACTCCGACTAGTATAAGAGTATAAACTGCTTCTCTCTTTCCTCCGACAGGTATACGAGGTTAAACTGCTTCCCTTATTTCCAACAACAGAAAGTTTCTAGATAATATTACTCTTAATATTCTTAAGGATAACCTGACAATGTGGCCAAATATAATTGGATTCTGGTTCGCCAAAGAGCTGGGGGTAGAATACTATAATGTATTCCAATGGAAAGTTCCTGGAGAATGCTATGCATTGTATTCTTAAGGATAACCCGAGATCAGTTGATTATTCAAAATGAAGACCAGTCATCTTAATAATTCATCCTTAATCATGATTAAAAAATGATTAAGAACCTCTCACTATGGCTATTTAATCATTTTTCAAGATGATTAAAACCCTCCCACTGTGACTTTTCGAGCACTCTTTCGTCGAGATGAGATTCAATAACTTTATCAGGTCAATCGTCCCTCACGAAACTCCCATAGTATAATTATAGAGTGTTTGATGATTCACGATCCTCCACCATAAAGTCTCTTACTGATCAAATTAACTGATGGTGGGTCCACCAAAATTCTTTTCGACTGAGTCCATCCAAACTCACTTGACACTCAAAAGTTTAAAATGTTGATTCATGTCAATTAGCAAACCTCTTTCATGTTAAGTCCTTGTCGCTTGACACCGAAAACCCTCAATGAGTGTTTTGTATAAATAGACATTCTCATTGTTATTTATACCTCATTCACACTACTTGTTTGATCAAACCTTTAAACAGTTATGCCCAAAGCCAAAATCTCCTCTCGATTCCTTCTACGAATGAGAGGTCCACTTTTAAAACAACAAAATTCCCTTTCAGTAAAATAAGTCTTCCACTCTTTCCCCTTCGATCAAACCTATAAAAGTTAGGATTGAAGTCGGAATTTTATCGCGATAAATGAGAAATTTATTCTCAGATTAGGTGATCAATCCTATAAAAGTTAGGATTATCTGGATCTTTTCGATTCTCAGAGTGGAGATCCCACTTTGAGTTTCTTTTTTAGCTGGAGATAAAATATAAAATTCTTCCTCTCCGGTATCGGGTTCGTCTTTGCCCCAAGAGAAGGCACAATCTTTCAACACCCAAAATCCATGCTTCACAAGTATGTGAGACTTTATCTCTAAATAGAGATAAGTCTGTATCTAACACATGTTGCCGGGTGATCCGTTCCCACGAAAATGACTAAGTCTACATATTCAACATCGTAACGACAAAAACCCATACCTTTTATGCATGGGAAACTTTATCTCGATCCCTAAATAGAGATAAGTCTGCATCTAACACATGCTATCGGGTAGCACATTCCCATAAAAATGGTAAAGCCCACGCATTCGACATCGTGGTAGGTTGCTATTAATAACCCCGAAATCCATGCCTTACACGCATGGGCGACTTTATCTCGATCCCTAATTAGAGATAAGACTACACCTAACACGCATTGCCAGTTAGTCTTTTATCGTGAAAAGGACACCAGAATCCATGTCTCGGTATCTTAATTTCTGAATAGAGATAAGTTTACGCCTAACACCCATTGTCAGTTAGTCTTTCGTCGTGAAAAGAACACCAGAATATCTAGGGGGAATTTATCTCAATCACTGAATAGAGATAAGTCTACGCCTAACACACGTTTCCGGATAGTCTTTTACCGTAAAAAGGACAAAAGCCCACATATTCAATACCGTGGTAGTTGTTATTAATAATGTCATAATTTATGTCTTATACGCCTGGGGAATTTTATCTCGAACCCTAAGTAGAGATAAGTCTACACCTAACACGCGTTGTCAGTTAGTCTATTTCCGTAAAATTTGATAAAGCCTATGCACCAAGTCTAAGAGAATCCATTCTTTCAGCACAAGTTACATGTGAAATGTGTTTAAATAATTCACATGCTAGCCTAATTCAAACGGTGATCAGTAAAGGCTCATCAAATCCGTTTATAGCTGAGGGTATTAGCAAAAATCCTATAAGTATTATGGTTATTTATTCTAAACAGAATAAGTAATTGTAATAAGGTACAAAAGTCACTGATGCACCAACTTCACCGGTCGGTCTCGTGACTTGAACACTCGGGAGAACATCAATTCCAGTCGAAGTTTTCACGAAGGACCTTAGACACATTCTCAATGGTAGCCGTATCAGCTCCAATAGCTGGTTCTACAACCAAAATTCCCCTGTGGTTAAGCAAATAACTAGCGAGATATAAGGGTAAGATCCATACCTGCAGATGAACCAGCATTAATGGTTAGTCCTGCAACCTCTACACTTGGGCCTGCCACGCGTTACAACTCCGATTGAGCTTAAACTGTGTAGGCTCCAGTTAACGTATGAATATAAATTGTGTTCACACCGGTCAACACGTTACAGCACAAGTTAATGCTGGTCAACGCGTTGCAATGAAGGTCAACATCGGTCAACGTGTTATAATGAAGGTCTAACGCCAATCAACGCGTCAATAATTTCTCCAAAATAAGGTTCAGGATACTTCTCAATTCCAAATTAACCCAAGGGAGTTTAATCATGGTTTAGAAACGAATCCCCAACAAGGATGATTAGTTCAACATCGATTCAATGACACGAACTGAATTCGGAAAACAACACACCAGTTTCAGTTTAAGATTTCGATAATGGTCAGATGATAAAAGCAGTACCGAAAGAATTTTAGTTGTTCGATAAAATACTAAATATTCTAAAAGCTGAAGAAATCTAAGGATTGAAGATGGGGCGTATCAAATCTAAAGTATTTCAGACTTTTCTATAAAAGAATGAGGTTAAAATACTTTGGAGAGGGTATCTGTAGGTATCAAAAATTACCTATAGTTCCTCGCACGTAGTTTGAAATGAACCGAAGGTGATAAACATCATCATGAGGTTATCCAATGCTAAGACGAAATGACGAAACACATAAAATGAGTTGGTGAAATGTACAAATCCGTGAAATGACAGAACAAGACCAAAACAAGATATAGTCGCTTGGAAATCACATCAAAGCGACCCGCCGGTGTGCGATTACATCAAAATGACCCGCACCCATGTGGGTCACGTTGATGTGACCCGCACCCATGCAAGTCACATTAATGTGACCTGCAATCGTGCCGGTCATGTTAATGTGATCCGCACACCCGCGGGTCACCTTAATATGACCCACAAAACCACGGGTCACATTGAACTGACTCAGACCCCGGTTCTCAAAAACACGTATTCCGATGTTTTCTCAGGATTTGTTTATTTTAGAGCATCTCAACTACTTAGATATCATCCCTAAATGTGGTTAGGTTGTTATTAATTGAAGATGAGACCAAATCACTTCTTCTTATCCAAAAACATCGCAACTAAAGTGTATAAATACAAGCTTAAGGTCCTATACGCAAGGGATCTAAAATTCTGAAAGGAGGGCGAGGTGTTATCAGTTTAGAGAGTGCATCCCATGAATTTTAGAGGAGGGCTAGTAGATTTTGGCAAACTCTGATATAAAGGAGCATTTCAAGAGATCTGAGGTTCGTTATACTATTCTTTGAGATCAAAATTTGTACTGATCTCGAGAAGAGTAATGATCTCACTTGGTTGAGATTATTTACTTCTATTCTTGTTTTCTTTGTGAAGAAACAAACATTTAGCCTTTGGATCAACCGGATCTGATCTACAGTGGTCCACGGATAAACCCCGATATAGGCAAAGACCCCACACAAGCAAAGGGTGATAAACATCATCTACATGTGTTTTAAAGAAAATTGTAATCTTTTTTATTTTTATTGTGTAAGGAGTCTTATAAAAAGTCATTCTTTTTAAAATTATTGTAACGACTGAAGTTGTAATGAATCCTGCAATGAAGAAACCAACTTTCAAACCAAACAATAGCTTGACTTAAACCTCTTAAAGTAGCAACAATAATCTGAATTGCATCTTCCATAGCCATTGTTCTGCATGAAGTTATCGAACTTCTTGTACCATCATCTTGAAACCTGTTTCAATCCATACAAGCTCTTCTTGAGCTTATACACCATCTCTTACTTTCCTTCCTCAATGAATCCAACATGTTGCTTCATGTACATTTCTTCATCTAACTAACCAAGAAAAGAGATAGTCTTCACATCTAACTCCTCAAGGTAGAGATCTTCTGAAGCTACTAAGCTCAACACCATTCTGATGGTTGTAAGTTTTACAACGAGGGAAAATATCTTTGTATAATCCACTCCTTGTTGTTGTTGTTGGAACCCTTTCACAACTAATCTGATCTTGTACCTCTTGCTTCCATCACTCTCCTGTTTGACCCGATAGACCCATTAGTTTTGTAAGGTTTTTTTTCTGTGCAGGTAGTTGGGTTAACTCTCATGTCTCGTTCGAGTGTATAGAAGCCATCTCTTCTTGCATTGCATGCTCCCACTACTGAGATTCACTAACTTGCATAGCCTCCTCATAGCACTCTGGTTCACCGCTATCGGTCAAAAGTAAATAATCTAGTGATGAAAGATATCTAAAATTCAGTTTGGATACCCTGGATGACCTCCTAAGCTCCACGCCCTGGTAGCAGTCTCTGCACTGGGAATCTCCTTTGTTCTTCGATCAGAACTAACATTGTCTCCCCTATCTGAATGTTCTTCCATGTACTCGGATCCACTTGCATCTGTAGTGCTGCTACTGCTTTGACTATCTTTGGCATTGTCTCTGTCCTTGTACATCACCTCCTCATTAAAGATCATATCTTTGCTTCTGATGATTTTCCTATTCTTCTCATCCAAAAGACGATACCTAAACTCATCAATTTCGTATCCAATGAATGTACACTTCTGTGACTTAGCTTCTAGCTTGTCCCTAATATTATCACTGATATGAACATATGTCATACAACCAAAGACCTTAAAATATGAGAGATCAACTTTCTTGTCACTCCAAACCTCTTCTAAAATCCTAAAATTTAATAGAACTGATGACCCATGATTAATCAAGTAAGCTGTTGTATGTACCGTGTCCGTCCAAAACGACTTGGGTAGACCTACATGTAGATGCATGCTCCTCACACGCTCCGTCAATATCCTATTCATCCTTTTTGCAATGCCATTCTGTTGCGGCGTTCGTTGAAGTAGTCCTCTCCAAACGAATCTCATTTAGAGCATAGAACCTCTTGAACTCCTCCAGCTCGTATTCTCCATCATTGTCTGAACTCAGACACTTCACCTTCAGATCTGTCTCGTTCTCCATCATGACTTTTCACTTTTTGAAGATCTCGAACACCTCTGACTTGTACTTTATGAAGTATACCAACACCTTCCTCGAGTGATCGTCGATAAAGGTGATATAGTACGTCGAACTGCCAAGAGAAGACATGCTAGCTGAAACCCATACGTCTGTATGAACAAGCTCAAGTTTCTGAGCTTTAGGTGGTCTTCAACCCTTCTGAAAGCTGACCCTCTTCTACTTTCTGTAGATGTAGTCTTCACAAACACCAACTTTCACTGAATCGATATCAGTTAGCTTTTCTTATGAGTGTAGAATCTTCATTCTCTTCTCACTTATGTGTCCCAGCCTATTGTGCCATAGATCTATACTCTCCTTGCTAGCTGCAACTGCGAAGGTGTCAATTGCATGTGAAGTGAGGTAGAGAGTTCTTGTTTTGTTGCCACGGGCAACCACTATAGTATTATTAGAGATTTTTCACGAATCACTGGTGAATGTTAAAACATAGTCTTCCGCTCTAAGCTGGCCAACCGATACAAGTGTTAGGTCTGATGTTTATGAACACACTCCCTAATCTTATTTTTATGATTACAAACAATTCCTAACATTGTGCGTCGAGTGCTTGTATTATTTTGTTAGGTAATCTACACAAATATCTTAGTTGGAGGTTGGTTGGATTGCGCCTACACAATCATATCCATTAGAGGATGGAAGGAATATCGGAATGAAGCAATTCACAATTCAAGCCAAAGTTTCAAGTTCAAGTTTCATCCATGTTTACTAAGATGAGCTTAATTGAAAATCAAGATTGCTTGGGTATAATTTTTATAGTTTAGAGTTTATACTTGTGTGTTAATACTTAGAGCTCAATCTTATACACACGTACATGTTTTGGTTTTATAGTTTTTAAGTTTGAATATGAAACAAATTTTCCTATTTATATACATACATACATGTTTCATATTTATCATTTTAGGTTTTGGTAAACAACGTGTTTAGCCACATAAACATGAAACTCAATACACGTATATAAATATATTTTCATGTTTATATGTGCTTAAGATAATTTCATTCATCAACAAGTTTAAAATTAATGAAATCATGTTTATTTACAAAAATATGTATTTATGGATTAAAGACTAAATACACCAATTTATATCTTTTCCTAAGTCCTTTAATCCATTCAAAATGAATATGCAATTTTGTTTGTCAAAAACATGTGTTGTTAAGTTTTCATGTTTTTGGTCATATTCTTAGACTATTTTGTAAAATAAAGAGTTTTCACAATTGAGAGATGCAATTTGAAAAATTCTTTTTGTAACATATTCATTTTTATGTTTATAAATATTTTTCAAAGTTTTATATTTTTTAGAATTTATTTACTATTTTTAAAGGCACTCAAAAACTCAGTTTTCAAACATGCACAATACATGTGCACGTTCATAAGTCAACTCATAAGCACTGATAAGTCGACTTATGATCTGCTCTGGAATTAGCATAAACTATCTGCTAAGTCGACTTATTATTCCAGCAAGCCGACTTATACTAAGTCGACTTACGCCCTCTGTCAAGTTAACGTACAAACTGTTATACAGATAGTGTTTTTAATCTGCTAAGTCAACTTATATCACTGATAAGTCGACTTATAATATATGAGTCTACTTATACCCTATCATAACCAAAATAGAGAGCATATTTATTTATTGTTTTATGTTGATGATATGCTCGTTGCTTCCAGGAACTCTTCAACTATTAGGAAGTTAAAAAAGGAATTATCATCCGAATTTGAGATGAAGGACCTTAGAGAAGCAAAGAAGATATTAGGTATAAAAATTGAGAGAGACAGGGTGAAAGAAAGGTTAAAGTTGACTCAGATGAGCTACTTGCAAAAGATGCTGAAGAAATTCAGTTTTGATGGCAATGCCAAAACGGTGAGTACTCTATTAGCTCCCCACTTTAAGCTATTAGCTAAGATGTTACATGTTTCAGTTGAGGATCGTGAATACAAGTCCAAAATTCCATATGTTAATGTTGTGGGTAGCTTAATGTATGCAATAGTGTGTATAATGCTAGATTTGTCACAGGCCGTGAGCATGGTGTCTAGGTACATGCACGATCCTAGGAATGATCATTGGGAGGTTGTGAAGTAGATTCTACGGTATATCAAAGGTACCGTGGATGTTAATTTGGTGTTTGAGAAGAATGGAAAGAATGGGTAGGATTATATTGGTTATGTGGATTCTGATTATGCGGGGGATCTTGACAAGTCCCGGTCTACTACTGGATATGTGTTTATACTAGCAGGAGCACCGGTATGTTGGAGATGTATACTTCATTCTACAGTTGCTCTCTCTACTACAGAGGCAGAGTATATGACATTGACTGAAGATATAAATGAAGCTTTGTGGTTGGAGGGGTTATTAGATGACTCAGGGATTGCACATGATACCATCAAGGTAAATTATGATAGCATGTCAGCTATCTATTTGGTAAAGAACCAGATGTATCATGCACGAACAAAGCACATTAATATCAGATTCCATTTTGTACGAGATGTCTTGGATGATGGAGACATTAAACTAGAGAAAATCCACACAAAGGACAACCCGACAGATATTGTAAGGACCATGAATTTTTAATATTAGTTAAAATAATTTTCTAGTATTTTAAAATATTTAATTATTATTTTCAAAAAAATATTTGTATTTTTTGATTTTCTAGGATTTCCTATGATTTAAAAATGTGATTTTATACTTATTTAAAGGATATTAATATTTATAAATTAATTTTGTGCAGTAGAAATTTCTGGAATTAATCTGTTGTGTTATCAGTATTATTACATGTTATTTTTAATAGTACTTTGTATTATTTTTTATTATTACGTATATTTTCATATAATACGTTGTATTATTAATTACGTATTATTTGTATAATTTGCTGTATTATTTCTATTGTTACATATTATCTGTCGTAGTAGTATAACGAGTACGTTTTACGGTGTATATAATTATCCTATAATTATTGGATTTTAAATGTAAGTAATTATATTTTATTTATTAATTATTCTTCGTTTAATTGTACAATATGGGTATATTTCGACTATTTCGTATCAACTGTTGTATTAGCTCAACATATACGTTTTCATTTGTAGATAATTATTCCATAATTATTTTGATTTTTAAACATCAGTAATTATTTATTTTAATTAGTTTTTGTTTAATTCCCTAAACCCTA
>BQKN01001045.1:177655-198820 GCA_022839385.1 Asparagus kiusianus
ATATATATATATATATATATATATATATATATTATCTTCTCTCTTTTCTCTTCTTCAAAAACCGCCACCAACCCCACGTCCTCCATCTTCTCTCTCTCCCCCTCGCGCACGATCTCCAGACCCATCGCCGCGAACCGCCGCCCCCTGCCACAGCCTCGTCGCCGCCCGACCCCAGCAACCCCGACGACCACCGAGCTCAGCCTCCCCACGCCACGAACAGCCTCCCTCAGCCTCGACCTCTACCACCTCCTTCCTCCCCACCCGCAACCGAGCTCCGCCACCCTGAGCTTCGACGCTACCGCCTTGGCAGCCACCATCTTCGTTCTCCTCCCCTCCGACGAGCAACACCGCAGCCACCTCCCCCTTGACCACATCTCCGCCTCCTCCTCGTGCGCCTCGACCCAGATCCGCGCCCAAACCCACCTTCCGACCTCAGCTCCGCCGACCGTTATCAGTCCACCCGCAGCCTCCGCTGCCTGAGCCTTTGCCGGCCCCTGCAGCCCCTCTAGAGCTCGCCACAGCGCCCTCCTCAGCCACCCGACGCGCCGCTCGCCTCAGTCCCTCTCTCCTCCCCATCGAGACCCCACGCTGCCGCCCCTTCATGCCGTTGTCCTCGCCTCGCCGTTGACGTCGCCGACGACCTCTCTCACTGATGATAGCCCCTAACAGCTCCGATCGACGCTCTTCAGACTCACGCTCGGATTGGACCCGCGGACCCGACCCGCGTTGTCGATGTCGACTCGTTCGATGAACTCGAGGTAAGATCCTGCATCTCCTTATTATTTCAATAATTATTAATTATATGTGTAGATTAGTTGTAATATGATTATCTGTGTGGGTTATCTGCTGAATAATATTGATTAAATGATAGTTGTGTGGTAAATAGTATTTTCGGAATAATGATAATAAAGTGAAAGAATTTATTTTTGATAACGGAATTATTTTAGAGAATTTATAATTTAAAAAGAATTTATTTGAGAAAAAGAATTATTTTAGAATAACAATTGATGAGAAATACTTTTAAAGAATTTATTCTGGAAAAGAGAATATTTTGGATTATTATAATGAGAAATAATTTCAAAAGAAATTATTTAGAAAAGAGATTATTTTCTGAATTACATAGTTGATGATCATGATTATATTTCATGTTTTGTGAATATTTTACCATATTCGACATGTCATGATGTGGTTGCGTGAAATTAATATTGTTATTATCTCCTTGTTGTGTTTGAGAACCAATAGTAGTTCATGACTTAGTAGCCTCGTGCGTCATGAACAGACTTAGTGACATGTGTGGGTGTGTTGACTGAGTTTAGGTGGTGAACCCGAGTTTCAATGAGATTATGATTAACTTAGAAAAACGAGAAGAGTTCGGATGGGAAAGTTAATGTTCATGTGATCGGATAAGACTGTTGATGTATCTTCCATGCTCGCTCCCGTGGTTGGTGTCGCCACCGGGGTTGGTTTGTAGGGCTAAAGTGAAGTGTGTACATCACTTTAGTCAGTGAAATCGTTTCGTCACCCGAGTTGTGCTTGAGTTCGAACCAGGCAGAAAACGGTTTACGTGTAGTCTTCTGGCCGCATGTGTAGCGGGATTGGATGCACGTAGGGGATTTGTGAACAGTCAGTATCCGATGACAGGAGCGTTGACTCTGTGTGAGATGTGACCGGTGACCTGTTATAGAATGGCTAGTTACATGACCTCGTTTCTTAGCTAGGTATGATTTCTTGTAAGATGTAGGCTAGTTATGTTTTTTCTTCGTACATAGATCAGGATTAATATTTATTATTTACAATTCGAGACATATGGTATATACATGAGGGTTTCCTTATTTGGATTATTTCGCTGGACGTACTATGTCTCTTGTTGTAGATTTTTAAGTATTAATTCCATCTATTGTATGACCTTATGACTTGTATGATTGTTTCTGATCGCTAGCTACATGATCTCATTACATGATCGATTCTGGATGCTTTATATTATCATGATTTAGTAGTATTTTCATGTTAATTTGTGGATTTTAGTTGTACGTTCTTTTGTTGTTTCTGTTATCGTATCGTTTTCGCTTGGGTTTTCGTTCGTTCTATTTTCTTTTATGGGGTCTTGCCGTGCGCCATGCACCTGACGTACACCTGTTTTCTCTGGTGTACGTTAGACTTAGGAGAATAACAGGTTCAGTAGGAGCCAGAGGATTCTCAGCATGAGTGCCTTGCAGATGTAGCAGAAGAAGAAGCAGAAGCTTAGTCATTTCCTTTCAGTTTGTTTTGTATCACCTTCATTTCCTTTTGATCAGTGTATTTTTATATTCTCTAGTATTTCATTCAGATAGTTTTGTATAAGGGCATGTTGACCCGAATATTATGTCTGGGATGAATATTCATTTGTGATATGTATTATTTCATTCTGTGTTATTAATTATATTCTGGCTGATTGTGATCGGGGACCTGTGACTTCGTATTGTATTCATTCCAGACGCTTAGTGTATTAGGTTGAGGAGAAATAATTATTTTATTTATACTCCTTAATCTAATACGTCGCGGGCTTGTTCACGTTCCGATTCCCCTATATTTTGGGAAGCGGGGCGTGACAATATGTTGACCAAAGTTGTCACTAGGGTAAAATTTGGCCATTGTTTGGAGTTGTTGAATGTTCTTCGTTGTTGAGAGCCTTTGGATGCCATTTGGCAGAACTACAATTAGTTTGACCCCGGTCAGATGGTACGTAGGTAGCTATGGTATAATGGTGCAGCTGGTTTGACCTGGTTTTGGCCTGGTTGGCGTTCGTGGTGTTTTTATGGTGTTCATCCATAATTTAAGATTTATCAAATGATGGACGAGGTGGAGAATTAAAGAGAACTGACCTCGATTCGGTGACCTCGCCTAAAGATTGAAGTGCAGGAGGATCCCACCTGAAGAGCTCAGATGAAGGATCTCGCATGTAGATCATGGAGAGGCGAGGAGGCAAGGCGAGGGAGCTCGCATGTCGCCACGAGGTCGCATGTTGGGAGCGTTGACCTCGCTTGATGAAAGAGATCGAGCTCGCCTTCCTGATGGCTTCGTGGTAGAAGCCAGCTGGAGCGCACGATTGCTCTAGGGTTTCCCTATAAAAGGGAAACCCTATTCATGAGCGCAATAGAGCGGAAAAAAGGAGCAGCGCTTTGGGTCTCTTTCAGCGGCAGCGGTTTATTTCCCTTTGCGATTTTGAGCTCCAATTTGGGGGAATTAAAGAGGGGGCTAAAATTAAAGGGGGAGTAATTAAAAGGGAGAGTTTTGAGGAGATATTGAGCAGTGTTTTAAGTTTAAAACACTGCTGTTATTTTGAGAGATCTCAAGTTGAGATCTTCTCTTTACAAATTTATAATTTCTTGTGATTAAATAAGAAATTATTTGTGCTGCTCCCGTAGACATAGGCAAGTTTGTCGTAAATTTGTTGTCTTGTATTTGTGGTACTTGTTTTGGTTGTTGTTTGTTCTTTAATCTCGTTTGCAGTTGTGTGTTCCTCCGGTTCCGCTGCGCACAACAAATATCACTAGTGATTTATGTTAGGATCAAACCATCTATTAAGGAGAGAGCCTAAGCATGAAGCTCGTGTTTATAGGAAGCTTATCAAAAGAGGCCAGAGAGGAATGATAGAGAATCAATGTTGGTTTAATGTGTGAATGATAGTGGCTTGTGGGGGCCATGAGACCACGATTTCAGCAGGAACGTGCGTGGTTGGAAGGAAGCTGATCACGTGGAGTGGGGGCCACTTGTTTTTTGATTGAACATGTTAGGAAATAAGGCCTAATCGAGTTCGTTAGTCTATAAAATCCTATCCTAGGGTTTCGTGAAGGGCTAGCAGGAGCACAGAGTCTTTAAGGGTGGCGGCTAATTAGTGTGCGGCTGCAGAGAAGCATTGGGCGGCTGCAGAAAGGAAAGTCACAAAAGAAAGGTTTGCTGTAGATTGTTTTTCTGGCGGCTATGCTTGGAGGAAAACTATAGAGGAGAAAAATTTTCTTTTGGCAGCGTGCAAGTCAAAGCCCTTTTGTGAGAGTTTTATTTTGTGTGGGATCTGAGAGTTTGTGAGAGGATTTAAATTGAGAGATTATAAACCCTAGTTGTATCTCTCCCTCTAATAGTAGATCTCTCCCCTCCTTGCCCCGTGGACGTAGGTGATTTGTCAAAGCACGTAAAATTTATGTTCTTGGCATGATTTGTAATAACTTGTAGGTTCTATCGACGCGAAGTCCTAGAGCTGACGAGAGGAAGAACTAATATCTCATTTTGATGAGATATCTGGCTTTCGATTCTTGTTTCCTTTGAGAAATGAGAATTCTGTTATTATCTAATCTCTTATTGTCCACCTTGCGCACCGGAGGTGCTACTGAAATTTCTGTTGTGCACAACAAGTGGTATCAGAGCTCCGGGTTTGACTTGGGAGCTTGTTTGAAGGATTCGCTGAAGGATTCCTATTTGAATATTAGATCGACAACATGGGTAAAACAAGCACATCGGGATCATCTCTTACGAAGACGATACATAGTTTGAGCATCAATAACATGAAGATTGATATTCCGAAGTTCAACGGTAAGATTAATTTTAGATTGTGGAGGTGTCAGGTGATGGAAGCCTTGGACGCTCAGAATTTGGAGGAGACTCTTGAGTTACAAGAGAAACCTGCCGATATGAAAGCTAAGGTTTGGAAGAAGATGAATAGTAGGGCGTGTGGAGTTATTCGGTCATACTTGACGCTGGATCTTATTTATGATGTGATGAACGAGATGCTGGCGAAGAAGATGTGGGAAACACTCAATGAAAAGTATCTTGCTAAGAGCATTGAGAATCGACTTCACTTAAAAAAGAGGTTTTACCAATTTAAGATGAAGATGTGAGTTTCCATTAGGGAGCATGTTAACAACTTCACAAAGCTACTTTCAGACATGGCCAATGTGGATATCATGATTGAGGATGAAGACAAGACGATGCTACTTTTGTGTTCATTGCCCGAGGATGATTATGGTATTTTTGTCCTAACTATGATTAATGGAAGAACTACTGTTAGTTACAAGGAGGTGACCTCAGCGTTGGTAAATTATGAGTTGAGGAAGAGTGTTGATGAGTCCTCCGAGAAGGCATCGGGAGATGCATTAGTAGTTCAAGGCCGTGGTTCAAACCGAAGCAGGAGGTCATAGTCTAGAGGTGCACATCGTGGAATTCGTATGAATCAGCGTGCCTTTTGTAAAGAGAATGGACATTGGAAAGCTGAATGCCCAAAGTTAGATCGAGCCGAGAAGAATAAGGGGAAAGCTGTACAAGCTTCAGAGGTGAATGTTGTCAAGACTAGTGGCAACAATTCAGATTCGGATTCTTCGGGCTATTCATTGTCTGCACTACCATCAGTTTGTGTTGCCAACTCTACAGAGTGGATATTGGATTCGGGTGCTTCATACCACGTTTACCCTAGGAGGGATTGATTCTCCAGCTTTTAGAAGTTAGAAAGAGAGGATGTTGTGCTCATGGGTAATGGACATGCATGCTCTATTGGTGGTATTGGTACTGTTCGTATTCGGATGTATAACGGAGTGATTCAGGAGTTGGATGAAGTGAGGTTCGTTCCGCAGTTGTCGAAGAACATCATTTCACTAGGAGCTTTGGTAGCATCTGGCTATAAAGTGACCTTAGTGGATGCACGTTTGAAGATCACATTGGGGTCCATGATTGTTATGAAGGGCGTCAGAAGGAGTAATTTGTATTATTTGCTCGGAAGCATGGCGATTGATAGAGAGATGACGATTTCATCAGATTCGGCTAGACTGTGGCATTGTTTGATGCTGGGTTATTTGATCGGTAATTCCGTGCATAGGTTATTGAGGAGTGCTTTGACCTGCTGTTTGAAGTCCTGTGAACCCATTAGTATGAGCGAGAAGACCGGGGTGAAGTTTGGCACTTCTATCCATTATTCGAGGGGTCTTATGAGGGGTGATCATTCAAGCATTCGGGGGCCTTCCGAGGGAGCATTTTTGGGAGGTGATAGGTATGTGGTTTCCGTAGTTGGGGATTGCTCTAGGCATTATTGGGTTGCAACCAAGTCCCATTGGTGTGAAGTCCTAGAAGCCCGCAACAAATGGAGGAAGTGTATTGGCAGAAAGGTGAAGGTACTTCAGTCTGATATTAGAGGGAGGTACAAGAGGAACCTATTTCTATATTTGTGCCGAGCTCACGGTAATTGGAGATACTTCATTGGTGTGGAAACTTTGAGGCGACGAGGTGAGATGGCAGATTTGGGGAGCTGTTCCTTTCTGGAGGAGGATCGGCGTTTGATGTCGAGCATTGGCATTGGTGTGCGGGCTACGGCATGTTTGGGCCATCTTATGTATAGGTTGCCGACTACTGCATGTAGAGATTTTGGATCTGGTGGAGCTTCTTCAGATCTTGGGTTGCGTCGGATGTTTGGCTACCCAGCACTTGCTCACATCGTGGGTGTGAGATTTGATCCGATAGCACATTTGGGAATCAGAGGCGTGTTTGATTATCATGTATTGGATTCTGACTTTGTTCTGAGCAGGTATGTCACGTTTGACTCTCGGCAGGTGGAGAGTGGTGATCAGATCTTGTGGTGATCAGATCTTTGGGACATCGCAGCGGGTGGAGAGTGATGCTACTCCACGAGCTACTCCACGTTGGGTGAAAACTCCAGATCATACTGTATCATTTGGGATTCCAGCTAATGTGACACGGATTGAGAATCGTGTTGATTTGGAAGCAGATGATGAGTTGGATTCGATTACAGCTGATGGACTTGATTTGGATACGGCCATTGGTTCACCTCAGATGGAGATGTTTGATTTGTCTCAATTTGGGGCTATTGAGAGTGCTATCAGTTGTAGATCGTTTGGTGATATTGAAGAAGAGTTACAAACTTTTCTATTTGATTGAGGGCCTTTGGAGGCAATTGGGTGAACTACGTGAAGGCTTGATTCCTTGGGTAAGAGGATACGTAGGCAGTCTTTATGATGCAACCGATTTGGTGAGCGACATTGACATTTGGGGTGAGTGTTTGTACTCCCATTTGGGTCTCAGCAAGTGAGACATTTGGTGTAGTTGGTGTAGGCTCAGTTTGATTGGTGAGTAGACAGTATTTGTTTTGGGTGAGTGTTCGCACTCCCGTTTGGGTCTCGACGTGTTATGGATGGATTCCGTTGTCATGAATTCGTTGCCATGACGTACTTAACGCAACAAGTGAGACATTTGTTTTGGTTGGTGTCGGCTCAGTTTTGGTAAAACTTCACCGAGGTGAAGAATTGTGAATGATAGTGGATTGTGGGGGCCATGAGACCACGATTTCAATAGGAACGTGCGTGGTTGGAAGGAAGCTGATCACGTGGAGTGGGGGCCACTTATTTTTTGATTGAACGTGTTAGGAAATAAGGCCCAACCGAGTTCGTTAGTCTATAAAATCCTATCCTAGGGTTTCGTGAAGGGCTAGCAGGAGCACGGAGTCTTTAAGGGTGGCGGCTAATTAGTGTGCGGCTGCAGAGAAGCATTGGGCGGCTGCAGAAAGGAAAGTCGCAAAAGAAAGTTTGTGAGAGGGTTTAAACTGAAAGATTATAAACCCTAGTTGTATCTCTCCCTCTAATAGTAGATCTCCCCCCTCCTTGTCCCGTGGACGTAGGCGATTTACCGAACCACGTAAAATTATATTCTCACCGTGATTTGTAATAGCTTGTAGGTTCCCTCGACGCGCAGTCCTAGAGCTGACGAGAGGATAAGCTGATATCTCACTTTGATTAGATATCTGGCTTTCGGTTCTTGTTTCCTTTGAGAAACGAGAATTCTGTTGTGATCTAATCTCTTGTTGTGCACCTTGCGCACCGGAGATGCTGTCGAAATTTCCGTTGCGCACAACATAATGACCAAAGAGTGCAAGGATGGGGGGACAGACAACAAAGCAACAGCCACTACTTAAACTTCCTATAAACACAAATTAGAATACAACTTGGATTTGGGGTCTCCCAAGCAACATCAAAGATTTGAGAGACTAATGTGTAATTATTGAAAAGTTAAGGGACTGATATCTAAAATGACCCTTCCGAAAGTTTAAGGGCTTTGCATGGGTTGACAACTGTAGAGGCAACCAGAAACGTCCAGAAAGAGAGCGAGTCATCAGAGAGAGAACGAGAAAGTTCGAGCACAAAGGCAGACGGGGCCCACTCAAGCTCAAGGATAAATAAGGGGCCCCGGACGCGAAGAGAGCGCACGACAACAACAGAGAGAAGAAAGAAAGCAGGCAAGCAAGCGAGAGACTGAAGGGGTTTGGTGGCGAGAATTGCTCCGGGATCGAAGTCATTTGGCTCGTCGGATCGGTCGGCAGGATTTTTCTTTAATCTGTAAGTGGTTTGATTCTTTGTTTTCGATTTTGAGAATTTGATTTTGTGCGCGCGGTGACGTCGTGAGGATTAGGACAGGGTCATGCCTTCTACTTGGATGTGATGAGCCCGGCCTCTAGCATTCAAAAATGTCAAATGGAAAGTATAAAGACGAATGATATATGAGATATCATAATTTTCAAATCTGATCTGTTAGCTGAAATTTCCATGACAGTCCTCAACGAATCAACTTCGAAATTGAGAACTGTCTTCACTTGATCGAGTCCTATAAATTATAGTCCCACCTACCGTAGACAGAGATTAATCCTACATTAGCATAATTAATCTATCTTAAATCAGCGTGCGTTGGCACCCCCAATCTCTAGCTTGGTTACTTGAACATTTTTTTCTTCTTCTAATGTGATGCAAATCCCAAAAAATTGTCCAAGAGAGCCAGTTTGATTGAAAGCACTATTCAGTTTGATTCGAAGCACTATTGTGAAGTTAAACCTCATTTCTCAAGCTATGAGCCCAATCTATCCACAACTTTGCACTTGTACACCCTATAGTTTCCCGTACTTTGCATTTGTGTACCCGCACTTGTCTTTGGCAGCACTTATAAAGTTTTTAAAAGTTGTGCTTAAACACCCTCTGCAATTGCAAGAATTTCCCTCCGAAAATTCTTATATATGCGTAATTCACATGTAAGTTTAAGACTTTTTAGTCTTAATTTTTGTCGAATTTACTGTTACAATCACCATATTTCTACTAAACGTGATGTAGTCCTACTTTAAAACAGGATTTTGATAGGTATTAAAGTGTTTTTTTTCTTGAAGATTTTTGGGTACATAATGCCAAAAAAATTGAGGGTATTTAGGTGCAAGGTAGGCAACAGTACAACAGTATTTTAGTAACAATTAAATCAAGATTCAAAAAATACACGGTATCTAAGTAACAATTTAAGTCAAGATTCAATCTTAGCTTAATATATAACATGTACTCAAATTAGAACCTGAACAGAATTATGAAAGCATTACAATTATAGCTTTAGTCTTTAAAATTATTATTATTATTATTATTTTGAGGGGTAATCTTTGGAACTATTGAAGTAGCAGAATATAGCTCAACCTTAATGGCATTCCAAAACTAGTGATGAAACAAACTAGAAATCTTTTAGGTCCTGATGCGTTATGTTATCCGTAAGTTGGCAAAACATATATATCCTCATATGAAGAAACTCTTGCATCTAACATTATTAAATTAGCGTCTGAAACATTATAAAGGCGGTGTCAAGAAACAAAAAACAATTGAGAAGCGGAATCATAGCAAATACATGATACATGAGTACCTGACTTGGTATGAAATATTTCATTTTCTCTGTACATGATACTGTTGCTTAGCTACCTAAAAGTTATCTCAACATGTGCTTAAAAGATACTGATTATACTTATTATTGTACCTGCTGGATTCTTTTTGTTTTGACTGTTGTTTTTGGAGCGTTTAATTAGTTTTCTATGCCATTCATCTTAATGTTGACTTAATTTCCTTATTTACTAGCATGAGTTTTGGTTGATCCTTTAAACACATGTTAGTAGCTAAGCATAACAATTACTTGTTTCATGAGGGATTTCCGCCATCTGAGGGACGGATAGCGGCAGTATTGCTTTTCGTGGTGTTATTACTAGCACTATTACATGTGCACATGTGAAAAATCATCTCAAATTCTATATGTAAATTAAATTTACAGTAAAGTTTCATTGAGTTTTATAAGAAATTTTATAATAATTTTTTCAGTGGAGGAATTATTTTATGTTACCTTCTTTGAAATTGGGTATGACAGATGTGTCACTTCGATTGGTAATGTGATTTAATGAAAGAAAGTAGGATACATCTTAATTTGATGTTTTATTTTTAAAATATCATCCTGAGAGTACTTTAAATAATATTAATTAAAAATAATGTTAATAAGAGGAGTACATTTCATATTTTATCATCAAATTATTATATTTAATTTTTTTAGGTCAGTTATGTGGATATATTTGTATTTTTGGTAATATTTAGATTAAAACATATGGAAATTTAAATTATTGTATATATATTCATTCATATCTAATAACTTTTTGAAGGATAGAACCTTATCTTGTTTATCTTTGTATATTTATATCTCTTACATTACATATTTTGATAGGTATGAATGCTGCTATTTTAACATCTTACTAGGGGTACCAAAATGAAGGACATTTTTCATCATAATAGAAGAGTAAGGGCATATTGGTAATTTTGCATATGAAAGTTTTTTTTTTCGTTTCTCTCATATTTCTAGAAGATTGTAAATTATGAATGATAATAGGATTTCATTCACAAAAATTAATATTCATCTTCTTTCTATGTTTAGAACATTCTAAATCATGAATGAAAATAGGATTTGAACTGACATAATTAAATATTTATCAAGTTATACATTGTAAGAGACTAATATATAAAATGGTCTTTGTTTCAAATCCTATAATTTTATGATATGGATTTCACCATAGAATTTGAAATCTATAGGTGTTTTGTTATGGGTTAGGATTTCTAAAATGTTATTTGTTTCATTAATATTTTGGGATTTAAAATATTACAATTTGTAATATTTTATTTGTTTTAAGTTTAAATTGTAGCATTATTAAATGCTAAAATTTTATAATATGATGAATATGCTATCTTGGTGAGGTTATCTTTCATAAAAAGATAAAATTGAGATTTGTCAAATCTTCTCCAATTGAGAGGTAAACACACTCATTTATGGGATTTGTTAAAATCCTCTCTAATTGAGAGGATTTGATAAATTCTAAAAATTGGGCATTTTTTGCACTTTTGGGATTCAATATTCTAAAAAAAATTTTAAAACAAACACTATATATGGAATCCCAAAATAAAAAAAAACTTACTTTTTGATTCTAAAACTTGTAATCTATACCAAATGCCAAAATTTTTGATGAAACAAACACCCCCTAAGCTTCTTTTCCGATTATTAAATGCATGTCACTTTTGAAAATACTTTTAACTTAAGTTGGGGAAATTTTTTAGCAACTCCTCATAATTTTTATATTATTGAGTAAAAATATTTTTCCCCAAAGATTTTTGTTGCCATTTAGTGAATGGAAAGTTATATTCTCATGCTCGAATAAGACTACAACTTACATTTTTATAAAATTATATCTTAACTATTTTGGAAAATATGATATAAAAGTTAAGAAATTGTTGATGAAACTTTAGGGTATAAAAAAATGTAGTTCACTTTTTTTATATAAAATTTAGAATAAATAGGTTCAATAACCACGTCGCATGCATTTGCATGTAGCATAATATTGCTAGTTGAGTTAGAAAACTTTAACTGTATATTCATGTTATTGTCTATAATGTTCTAGAAAAAGAAAAACAGTGACAAAAAGAAAGGAAGAGAAAATTACCAATGTACCCCTCACACTTCTATTGGATTGTAAAATGTCCTTAAATATTTTTGGTACCCCCACTACGTGTATAACATAATAGTACAGATATATAGCAGGCAAGACTGGTTTTTTAAATTATTGTTTATCATTCTTCTAGTAGTGATCAGCTTAATAAAAGTGATAGTACCGAGTCCTAGTATCATAGACTTACAAGATTGCTGATTATATTCTCAAACCTTTTATTTTTTTTTTCGGCAGGATTATTCACTGTGTTATTGATCTCAACCTGGTGAGCTAGACCGAAGGAGTCTTGAGGGAGGTCTTCCACAGGGTTGTTCTATATTCGTAAACGATGTTTCCTTCTTACCAATACACGGGACCATACTTTCAAAATTTTCCTTATCAGAAGGAGCCTAATTCCTACCCGTGTCAATTCTGTTCTGGCTGGGGGTCTGTAAGACCATCAGCATTTGTTCCTTCTCCTTCCCATGAGTTCAAGCAGCCGAATTTGAGAGATCATAGTGGCTGTTGCGGTCACGGCTTTCCTCCTGGTTATTATGGCCTGAGTCCGCAATTTTGTCCTAACGTTCAGCCACCATCTCATCCGCATTACTATGGACCCTATCTTCCTTGCCCCTCTTCATATCCTGCCTATTTTGTCCCCCATCCACATAACGCAGTTAATTGGACTCAGCATGATTATGACAATACTCACAGTCATTGTTGTCGGTGTCCAAATAGTCCGTGCTATCGAAAAGGTGATACTGCTCCAAAGATTGAAGAGACAGTACCTGAAAAAGAGCTGGATAGGGGCTCTTCTGGTTCTGATCGTCCGCCAAACTACTCATCGCCAGTTGTTTGGGTCCCTGTTAGTTCCATTAAGGATAGGGAGGCAGGCAAAGATACTCAGCTGCAGCCTGGGTACTTGAATGGTTCGGTGCCTTTGGGCATTGATGGCTCCAAGGTATCGAGTCAAGAAGAAGAACGGAAGAACGAGAATAAATGGCCACAGAAGCAGTCATTTCCAGTAATATGGATGCCAGGTTATGATAAACCACAGGAAGCTGTGACTAATTTGAAAGAAATTACTCCAGGCTCTGTTAAAGAACCAGAAAAGCTTAAGATTATTCCTCTGAAGCTTCTTGGAAATGATGACTATGAGAAGAATTCAAGAGCCTTGGAAGAACCCAAAAATGAAGTACAGAAAGAAATACCAGGGGAAAAGGAGAGCAAAACAAAGACAATTCCTGTGAAGTCGATGGAAGAGAGAAGTCAGAAGAAAACTAGCTTGTCTGAAGTGCAAGAAAAGAAGGTTGATAAAGAGAAGGCTACCAGCTTTGAGAAGAAAACTAAAGAAATTGAAATGCACAAGAAGTTAGAGGAAGAACGACCATCGCCAGTGAAGTCAACGAAATTGCGTCCTGTTTGTTTAAGAGTTGACCCTTTGCCTAAGAAGAGGATGACAAATGGTGCATCAAGATCTCCTAGTCCACCAGGCCACAAAGACAGGAAACATCATGAAGAGCTGTGTCCTCGGGAGGGAACTGGAGAAAATACCTCTGAGAGAAAACATATTGTCAGTGTGAAAGATAATGGTTCAAGTAAGTCAGTGGAAGAGCAGAAGTGCCAGGAAAATATACATATTCCTGTAGGCGATCCGTCCAAGGAACCCTTCTTCGAGGAAACGGCAAGAACTGTAGGTGGTGAAACTGGAGGCGATAAGAATTCTGAAGGAAGTAATTCTGCTGGAAGTAAGAGTGATCTGAAAATGGAGGCGGATAATGAACATGAAAGGTCTTCAGAAAATAAAGAGGTGAAGGAAGATAGGGGAACAAAACGAGACTTATCGCAGACTGATGCTGCAGTGATTATTCAGTCTGCTTATCGAGGATTTGAGGTGAGAAGATGGCAACCACTCGAGAAACTTCGAAAGATAAGGAAGATTTGTGAAGAAGCGGACAGTATCAGGACACAAGTACAGACTACAGGAGTCTCTCCTGAAGAATTGGGTGCAAAGCAGAAGACATTTTTTGGTGAAACGCTAATGAATCTACTGCTGCAGCTGGATACTATACAGGTAAGCTTAAATTTTCTGTGGTCTTTTTTTCCTCTCTTTTTTATTTTGAAGAAAAACAGTGACAACTCCTATACTTTCTTTTATAAATGCATTTCATTATTCTCATTTCTTCTACTTGAAACTAAGTCCTAGTGGAATGCAGACTAATTTAAAAGAAAATTTAGTAAATATTTGTGCATAAAGCATTTTGTTATACACTGTTACCAACTATCTAATAATTGGATTTATACTTTTTTGATATTGGTTACTTTGATAAGGCTGAATAATCCTACGTATTGTTTCTGAGGACTATTGTTTGCTTATCTGAAATTAATTACATTCGGCAGGGCTTGCATCCCAGTGTGAGGGACATCAGGAAAAGTGTCGCAAGGGAACTTGTCCTCTTACAAGAGAAGCTTGATTCTTTGGGATGTGTCGAAGAAAAGAAAGCATCTAGCGATGAAGAGGAAACAAGGAGTACGGCTGGGGAAGCTGCCTTTGCTAGCTCAGATAGTTTAGCCAGGTCAGAGTCCTTGCAAGACAACATTAACTCCATTGGCAGTGTGGTGACACCAGCGGAGCTTGATGTAAATTCTGTAGATTTCTCTTGTGATGGTGGAGCCTCTCTAGTTGCTAGTCTATCTTCTCTGGATGAAACAGCAGAAGATAATTGCGTGGGTAAGCAACAAACATTGGAGTATGTACAACCGGCAGAAGAGAACTGCACAGAGAAGCAACCAACAGCGGAAGGTGTACAACCTGCAGAAAGGAATTGCACAGAGAAGCAATCGACGCTGGAGTATGTACAACCAGAAGAAGAGAACTGCACAGAGAAGCGACCAACGCTGGAATGTGTACAACCAGCAGGAGAGAATCGCACAGAGAATCAACCAATGCTGGAGTATGTACAACCAACGCTGGAATCTGTGCAACCAGCAGAAGAGAATTGCACAGAGAAACAACCAATGGTGGAGCACGTACAACCACCACTGGAATGTGTACAACCAGAAGAGGAGAATTGCACAGAGAAGCAACCAATGCTGGAGTGTGTACAACCAGCAGAAGAGAATTGCACAGAGGAGCAACCGATGCTGGAGTATGTACAACCAGCAGAAGAGAATTGCACAGAGAAGCAACCAATTGGGGAGTATTTACAACCAATGCTAGAATGTGTACAACCAGCAGAAGAGAATTGCACAGAGAAGCGACCAATGCTGGAATGTGTACAGCCAGCAGGAGAGAATTGCACAGAGAAGCAACCTGTGCTGGAAGATGTAGATTGTGATAGATCTAATAAAATCAAGCATGATGTAGAGAGCCCCACATTTACATCTGAGCCAGCTCAGGATACAAGTATATATTTGTCGGTCGAGACTGACCAAGCTTGTTGGCACAAGACACCGTCAGAAAGCGCATCCTCTGGGAGCAAGGAATCTGACCCTAAGCAGAAGAAGCTCGAAAAAACGGCAAGAGGAAAAGATGACCCAATTGAATTGGCTGAATTTGGCAAGGCTCCACTTCTGGTCACTGGGAGTGGTTCTAAGAAAGATGAATCCATCAACACTGCAGAAGATAACAATCTGCTTTCCTCTGGAGGTTCATCTCCTGACCGTGATGTGATGAAATGCTTACAGCCACATCAGGATGTGGAGGTCAAACGTCAGGAGCATGAACCGGTTGGTCTTGGAGCTGGAGATGATAGTAACGGTCATTCAGATGCCACAGCAGTAGTAAAAAATGTTGATGATGGTATATGCAACAGTTGTATCCTGTGCACTGAAGAAGCTATGGAGATTGGCAATGTCGAAGCGACGCAGCCAGGAAACCTTGAAGCATGGGCAACAGGAACTTCTGAAGTTACTGAAAGTAATGGTGAGAACGGATTAAGGGTCTTTGCTGACAAAATTGATGGTCCCCCCACCAGTCAGCTCCTTCCTGCAGATAAGTATGTGGAAGATGGTATTGCAGATTTTAATGAAAGTTTATCTGCATCAAGCAAAGATGCTGAAGATCGCAACGGAACAGATAAATCCACTTTGTATGCGAACAAATATGTGAATAAAGAAGATAGGAAATTAGTCAATGAAAATGAAAAATTGAAGGATATTGTAGAGAAGCTTCTAGCGGCGGGAAAACAGCAGTCGGATGTTATATCTAATCTGACAGGGAGGGTGAAAGACTTGGAAAGAAAGCTGGTACAGAAGAAGAAGAAGAAGAGAAGGGCAAACGTGAAGCCAAACAGACGAGTTAAAGCCCTCTTATGACAAATTTCATGTTGACAGAGTGTTGTACTGTGTGCCTGAAGAGTTGAGTCAGGAGTTCTTTGTCGAGTTACTACCGCGCTATATATTGTAAGTTGCGATCCTTGTTATGTGTTGTATGCTTTGAGTCAGGAGTTCTTTGTCGAGTTACTACCGCGCTATATATTGTAAGTTGCGATCCTTGTTATGTGTTGTATGCTTTATCCCAGTTAAGTCTGTGCTTCATGTTCCTCTTTCATTTCAGTCTTTGCCGAGTTACTACTGCACTATATATTGTAAGTTGCGATCCTTGTTAGTGTTGTCTCAGTTAAGTCTGTGCTTCATGTTCCTCTTTCATTTCAGTTTTTATGACTAGTGTATTTTGTGCGTTCGATTCACATTTGTTTTTCGAATGTTCTCTGATAGCTGCGCATGTTACGTGTTTGATTGCTCGACTGATTTTAATTTGGGCTGTTATGTTGTAGCAGTCTGAGGGTCGTTTAGTGATGATTTGTTAAGGGTGAACCCTAAATATGTAGGCATGAATTAATCTAAGACTTCGTGCATGCAAATATTATGTGGTGCGATTGTACAAAGCTGAACTTTGTTCATATGGTCACAGTAGTTGTGAGAGTATAACTCCGTTTCTAGAATGATTTATTTCTGAAGGATTTGTTTTTCTAATTATCTAAAGTTCAAGTTTGAAGAAATGGTGCTGTGAAGTTGCCCTGGTCTCCCTCTGAAGAAATTATGTGCTTGGTTGTAGTATTTGCTAGATGTGTATTTTTGCAGTTGAAGAAACTTAGAATGATACTTGATCGACTTTGTCGATAGAAGAACCTCAAAGCATCTCCTCTGGAATTGAACCGGCAGATCAGACTATTTTCTTGCTGCTTTGCTGCTTGTCATTACTAGATGTGCTTTACTTTTATTCAAACCTTGCATTGCCTTAGCATGTGTCCCTTACATAACAGTTGAAGCCTAAGGTTGATACATGAGAACTAAAATTTCACCAAATTCCAAGTTAGCCCGGAGAGGGTTATGTGGTACTTTACGTTGGTGTGACTCAAATATCCCAATCTGAGTGCCTCCTCAGCTTTGGAACTTTGCCTGTGAGCATGCTGAAGGGAAGTGGTGTTTAGGTTCTTTTAACTGGTGTTGAATTGGATATCCTATTTCTAATATGATATGACTTCTAATTGCTTGATGATAACCAATTCAAATAATTCCGGTAGCACGTTATAATTGCATGTGCGGAGGACCACTGAGTTGGTGATTCTTTGCTGGCAGCATCATATAAAAGGGCGCAACAAGTCTCTGTCGGTAATCAGCATCAATCAATAGAGCACTAACCAAGAACAGAGAGTGTAGGCTATCAATAGAGCACTAACCAAGAACATAGAGTAGGCTTTGGGATATGTTACGGATTGAGTGACTGAGAGATCTTCACAGTCTATTCCTTACAACTTGGTAAAACTATTCTCCTTTTTCGTCCGCCCGTGGACGTAAGCTACAAGACGAACACGTATGTCCGTGTGTTTTGTATTCTTGATATTTTTATGCACTTTCATAGGATTGATACTAGTTTATCCTGGGGATTTGTGGTAACACTTTATTTAGTCTCGAACCCTATGGAAAATGAAGGGAAGGAATTTATCAGCTAAGAAATGTATTTACGGAGACCGTGATATGAATATTTACGGCTCATGCCCTGAGGAATCACAAGAAAGATGATCTGTGTTCAGCACATGAAGGACAGCAAGTGCTGCATTTGCCCGAGAAAAGTTAATAACCCACGAACGAGTCGTTTACATTTTCTACGATTGTGCACCAGTGAGAATGTTGGGTAATTGTGCATCTCCGTTCTTTGAGGTGTTAAATTGAGAGGCATAATCAGTTATATTCCCAGAAAAACAGATCTTCTACATTGAAGGAAATACTTTCATACATCCCCAATGAAAAGTAGCTTTTTTATTAGAACGGCGTTTCTTATGGCACAGTAAGCCTGCACTCAAACCTGATGTAATTGGGTATATAATGTGAGGACTTGATGAAGGCAATGGTAGTAATGAGAAAGATTCAACTTGGTTTGCTTTGGTATATGCTAAGTTGTTTTCTGCATCGACTCGATTACAAGTGAAAGGCGTTGCAGCAATCGATCGAGGGCTGTAACCTCTTTAATCTCAATTGAAGAATGTGAATGAACGGCATGATGAAGGATCGCCCATCGTTCTTCTAGTTTGATTTGCATTCCATGTAATTCTATACTTACTTGAATCTAGTGTTATGAAAGTGATCTCATACCTCTTATAGGAACTTCATCCGTCAATTCATATTCTTTCAAATGGAATTTTGAAGTCTGGTTTGGAACTGAAGTTGATTGCTTTCCTTTCCAGTTTCATTCTTCATTTTCCATTAAGTGCACATCTCTACTTATAAGAATTTTCCTTGTGTGAGGTTGGAAAATTCTATAAGCTTTAGAGACAGTATTGTAACCCACAAAAATATCTGCCTCTGCCTTTTTGTCAAGCTTATCTCTCTTGATCTGTGGCATATAAGTAAAACACAAACATCCAAAAACTTTTAGATTTTTCAAATTAGGTTTGAACCCATACCAAGCCTCAAAAGGAGTTTTCCCATTAACAGCTTTAGTAGGAAGCCTGTTCAACAAGAACACTGCTATTTTTGTTGCTTCTGCCCAGTACTCCTTAGGCAAATTTTGTTGGCCTTTTTGTTTTGATGATGTTTTAACAAACAATTTTTCTTATTTATTCTAGGTAAACAATGTGTCGGAGGTTGGATGGAATTGAGCTAAACGATCACATCCAATGGAGGTTGGCGGAATATCGGAGTGAAGCAATACATCAAGCCATATTCAAGTTCAAGCTTCATCCGCATAGTTTACCAAGTCGAGCTTATTGAAGATCAAGATAGCTTTGGTAATTTAGTTTTTAGGTTATATTATGTGTGTTGGTACTTTAAACTCAATCATACACACACATACACGTTTTGGTTATATATATATATATATATATATATATATATATATATATATATATAGACACACACACACACACACACATGTTTTGGTTTTTGGTTTTCAAGTTTAAATATGAAACAAATACATATTTATATATATACATGTTTTTTTCGTATGGTTTAGTTGTTTTGGTTTAGTTACGTAGATATGAAACAGATATATATTCATATACACATATACTTGTTTTATATTCTATTGTATTTGGACAAATATCGAGTTGTTAGTTTATGGATTTAACAATCATTATTTATATCCTTTATTAAGTCTATAAAATTATTTTATAATGTTTCAAAATATTATTGAAGTCAAAATGTCAAAAACATGTATGTTCAGTTTTCATGTTTTAGACTAGTTTTGAAAAATTATGAGTTTTCACTATTGGGAAGTGTAATTCTAAAATTTCTTTTTGTAACATGTTCATTATCATGTTTATAAACATTTTCCAAAGATTCATATTTTTTAGAATTCATTTGCTATTTTTAAAAGAGGTTTAAAATCAGATTTACTGTTCATTTCAGGTTGATAACTTGTTATCAGCCGACTAATGAGTTTTATCAGTCGACTGATGAACTCGCCTGGAGTTGTCAAAATTTTTTGTTTTTACGATTGATAAACTATCAGTCGACTGATGAGTTTACTAGTCGACTGATGAGATCTTCAGTCGACCGATGAGCTGTGAGCTGCCTATAACGGTCAGTTCATCAGTCGACTAATATTGTTCATCAGTCGACCCGGCTTTCCAACGGCTAGTTTTTCAGATTTTTAGGTTTTCGTTTTTTTTCTTTTTCTTGGTTTTTCTTGGTTTTTAGGCTTTGTCTTATAATCCTTTATATATCCCTTATCCTCTAACATTCTGAACATATTAAGAAGTATTTAAAACAAGTTTACAAGAGTTTAAAGTTTGTTTGAAAGTTTGTTTGAGTTTTAAGTTTGTGAAGAAATTTTCACAAGAGCTAGAAGAGATCATTCGTTGGTGTTTAGGCTTCAACTCATCTCTCTCTCTCTCTCTCTCTCTCTCTCTCTCTCTCTCTCTCTCTCTCTCTCTCTATCTATATATATATATATATATATATATATATATATATATATATATATATATAGAAATTTTCTTTAAACTCAATTCTAGCTATTTATTGTTTTGATCTTAATTTTCATAAATTAGATTTCATATTAAGTTTAGTTGTTTTTATTGATAGTCTTTGTTATACACACCCACATTGAGCTTTTAGTATTTTCATACATTGTATATTTGGGATTGTGAAAGATAGTAACATTGAGTTGGGCTTCACTGAGTTCTCATCCATTGTAGAGAATAAATTATTTATATTTGAGCTTTTATTTGTGATGTCACATTGTATTGCACAAATACACCAAGAGGAATGTAGAGGTGAGAGACGTGGTCAGTTCCAAGAGGAGTGGTATCAATAGTAAAGCCTAGTGAGAGATAGTAATTTCGAGCACTTAGGGAGACACATGAAAGGCTAACACTTGAGGTGGTATTTGTGTAGTTACAAGTATGAGTAAACATTTGTCGATGAGCGTATAAAACTGGATTGTGAGGTGTAAACATTTTTGGATGAACGTTGAAAACTCATTGTGATAGTGAAATTCTCTCCGGGAGTTGGGAGCAGAGACGTAGGTCGAAAGGACCGAACTTCATGATCATATTGTGTGTTTGAGTTTGCCTTGCGTTTCATTTGTGCTCATTATTTATTTCATCATTGCTCATGTTTATTTCGCCCTTAGTTTAATATCCTTGCATATAATCTTCTTGAATATCATTCTTGCTAGGATAATTAGTTGATAAGTTTTTAATTAGTATTAAATCGAATTAGACTAGCCTAAACTCTATTCACCCCCAGTGCTTTTAAATTTTTCTCATGCATCATGCTATTGAAGAGGATTGATAAGTTGATTTTGTCCGAGGTATGATGTTAACGTGACAAGAGAATGTTGCGATCGGAGCAACTTTGTGAACTTATCATCCTATTGACGAGGATTGATAAGTTGATTTGTCAGAGGTATGATGTTAACGTGACAGGATTTTGTT
>BQKN01001045.1:208852-221841 GCA_022839385.1 Asparagus kiusianus
TGAGATCGGGGATGGGGAAATTTGGTTCGTTCATGGTGCCATTAGGGTTAGGGTTCCAAACGAGCAGGAGAGCGCGTGGATGCTGAAAGAGGAGAGGACGAGAAAGTAAAACAACTTCTTGTTTGGATTTGGAGGGGGGTGAAGGGAAGTTAGGGAACTAGGGGAAGTTAAGGGCTTGTTTGGATTGAGGGGAATGAGGGTGAAGGGAAGTTAGGGGAACCATTCATCTTGTTTGGGAACACTTAGGAGGTGAACTTAATTCACCTCCATTCACTTCCATTCACCTTGGTTCACCCCCTAATAGTATAAAAATTGTTACCCCCCAAATTGGGGTGTAACTAAGGGGAAGAGAATTCCCTTCCCTTCCCTTCCCTTCCCTTCACTCAGTTTCTCTTAACTTCCCTTCACCCCCTACAAATCCAAACAAGCCATAAGGGAAGAGAAGGGAATTTCTAAAACTTGTTTGGAAAACTAGTAAGGTGAATTAAGGGAAAATTATTTTACCTCATTTGAAAAGTGTAATAAAGGGAAGGGAATGGAATGTACATAAATTGATATAAATACTCTCACATATTATTAAGTTATATTGTTGTTAGAAATTAAATATCAAATATGCATCTATTGCTATATATTATTATTGTCATCATCTCCTTCCATATTGTATATCCACAATCAACACAAATCAGATAAATATGAAAAAATTTGGAGTATAGTTGGAATGAAAAATAATAACCAATATATTCATCGATGAGACTACAAAACAATACAAAGCTTATTTTTACTCTTCTTTTGCAAATATACCCAGTTAGCAGAGCAACGACCAACTAAATGATGAAACTCAAATACCTACACAAACACAAAACTACTATAACACTTGTCATTCAAGCTGCTAAAATCCCCAATTTTGAACGGTCTTTTACAAATTTTATTGCTCCATCAAATAAGCTCAGTTTGGATGATACAAAGCAAATTCATCAACGAAAACTAAAAAACAAATTGCGTTTATTAATACTATCCAACATCAACCTCATTAACCAACATCCCCGTGAAAAATGTTCCAATGAAGCATTACGGAGAAATAAAATAAAACCTTTTTTCCACAAAGTAGCTATTTATGCTCATATTCTCTCCACAGTTGACATAAGACCCCTTCAAAGAAGGGAGGAAGAACAAAAGCTTCAACCGCTTTCACTCATTTCTTCAATTTCGTTGAGTTATCCAAGGCCAAGTCCTGCAGGTTCAGTAACAAGAGAGAAAATCTTACCTTGAAAAATCAAAACCCTTGCTCAAACTGGGCTAGAGATTAAGGCGAGACAAGACGCGTAGGAGAGAAGACGCAGAGGCGAGATGAGACGCGGAGGAAGAAGAAATGGCGGAGGCGCTTGCAACGAGAGTTTATACTATGGGGTTTCTGTGAGCAAATTTTAGCCGTTAGATTTTGATCTTAGCTAGGGGTAAATACGTCTCTCTATATTTGTTGTATTTCACCTCTTTACCTTCACCCCCATTACACCCCAAATTGGGGAGGGGGGGGGGAGGGGGGAGAGAAATCATGGTATTTTCTTACCTCCTTTCCCTTCCCCTCACCCTTATTAACTTGCTATATTTACTTCCCAAACAAGGTTAAAAGTTACTCTCCTTTCCCCTCACCCCCATTACCCTCAATCCAAACAGGGTCTAAAGGAAGATAAATAAGATTGGACCGAGATAATGAGGACTTGGCTTTCGGCCGTTTTTTTGACTCCTTTGGACTGCGGCAACTATAAATTTAGGAGAGGCGCTATAGTCACACCTTAAACCACACTCATATCTGTACTGTAGCGAAAGAAAAGTGTGGTTTAAGAGTGTGTCTCTATTATTTTCCTAAATTTAGTCACATTAGCGTTGCGGTCATACTGTTCTAGAGTCTTATGATATGATTTTGGGCAGCGATAAGTGTACTGCTATACTTATCCTAATATTTTGACACTCGTACTCACAAAAGGGTGGGGACACAGATGAGTTTGAAAAAAAAAATTTAAGCTCAAATGAATTTTGGGTGTCTTACAAAATCTAATTTATCTTTATAGATGTTTTTCGGCTTAACATTAGAAAACCCCATTAACTTTGGGCAATTATCAACAAAACCCCTAAACTTTAAAAATATTAGAAACCCCTCCTTAACTTTAGACATTATAAGAAAACACCCTTTAACTTTAAGGTTTTATCATAAAACCCTCCCAACGGTGTTATCCCTTATTATCCCAATTTTTCAGCGAAACAAAATGCTTCAGGAGGGATTGCACCCTCACATGATAGAAAAAAAAATTAAAATTTAGTTTAACACATTAATCTGATTTCTTGCAAAAAAAACTCTCAAGAGTTCTTTAAAAAAAATGTCCCACTGAAAATCCATACCGGGGTTACTTTTGTTCGCTGATAATTTGGGATAATTCGGGTAATGCTATTAGGGGGGTTTTGTGATAAAATATTAACGTTAAAGGCCGTATTCTAATAATGCCTAAACTTAAAGAGGGAGAGGGGGTGTCTAATATTTTGAAAATTAATGAGAGTTTTCTGATAATCGCCCAAAGTTACGGGGGAATTTCTAATATTAAGCCTTTTTTTTTTGCCAAATGACCCCCTATTATCATTAATTTAAAATTTCAATGACTAAAATACCCTTGCTTGAAAAAAATTCATGTGAGTTTGAAAACTCAACCCAATCAAATTATTAGACTTCAATTCGATGGATTTTCATGAAGAAACTAATCTTTAAAAAATTTCAAAAGTTTCAATTGTTTCAAACATTACAAGCATAGATAAGTAGAAAATAAAAGAAGTTTTTAGCGTTTCGAAAAAGAGAGAAAAAGTTAGATTCACACAATGAAGATGGAGGAAGAAGAAGAGGGGAAATAAATTGAAAGATTTTTTTTAACCAAAAAAGCTAATAACAAACACTATGGTAAAAATCTTACGTTTTAGGGATAGTATTGTCATTCTAAATTATTTGTTCCTTTAGATTTTAATTATATTAATCTTGGGTGTTAAGTAAGGAAAGTTAAGGGGGAATAAATAATATTTTAAAACTTAAGGAATGTTATATAAAACAAACCCCATAATTAAGGGGTTTTCTAAAGTTAAAATAGTCGGTGGATTCTCTAAAGTTAAAATAGTTGGGGGATTTTCTAATGCCCTGTTTGGATGGAGAGTAGAGAGGGGGAGGGGAAGAGAAATGCGGCTTTCACCTTGTTTGGAAGTTTTTTAAAGGAGGATAGAGAGGATGAAGGAAAGGGAAAGGAAGGTAAAATTGCTTCCCCCCCCCCCCCGATTTGGGCAGTAGAGGAGGGTAAAGAGGTGTAATGACATTCTTACCCCCATCAAAACAAATAAAAGGGCTGATGTGTTATTAGTATAAAGTCATTTATGTAAATTTACATATATTTACATATATTTACTTCCTTTTACCTTCATTCACCTTACTCAACTCCCAAACAACATATAACAATTCTCTTCCCTTCCCTTCCCGTTGTTTACCTTTCCTTCCATTTTCTTAGTAAACTCCCAAACATACCATAAGACGACCCTCAAAAAATAGTTGAGGGGGTTTTTCTAAAATTAACCTCTCAAATTTTCCTTTTTTATGTTATTTTTAACAAAACAACACGCTACCATAACAAAATGGTGCGAAGTTGTGTAAAGGTACTTAAGCCTATCGCGGTAAACACAATAGCAAATGGAATAAGCAGATTGCTTCACGAGTTAAATTTCTATAAAAACTTACATGACAATTGACATTCAGTACACCAACAACGACAGTACTTTTGACCGTCATCTTCTTACCTCTTAACATCCAAAGATGCATGCGCGACGCACCCCTCCAGTTAAAACTGGGACTGAGATTACAATGGCACAGCATGATAAAACTCCCAACTCTGCGAAGCTAGCTGCTGACATCTCACAACTATAACGCAACTATAACGCACAGTTAAACCCGGGAGGATGAACACAAACCATGTCGGCAACAAATTGCGAGATCGGTTTCGGATTGCTTCCTTTTAGAATGAACATAAGAAAATCTTGAAAAGGAGCAGCCTGCTTGCGGTGTGAGCATAAAAAATAATGGCGCAATTACTCCTCATCTGAACCAGATTTATGCTTCTTCCATTTGTAAGCGGCTTCTAATATCTTCAAATTGGGAGCCATTGCCACTTCATCTGGGAATACATAGTCAATATACTCCTCGTACCTACACAAAATTACCCAACGTCACTTTGTTTTATCCCAGGGAAAAATGAAAATAAGACAGGCCTAAATTATAAATTAAAAAAATTTTGAAACATAGAGACACGCCTGAGTGAAGAAAACAAAGAACATACCCAGCAGGAGTTCCATCTTCAGATCGAATAGCTCTCTTCCTCTTTACTTTCCTTGGCAATTTCTTTTGTACAATACCAACGTCCCCGAGGCTTCCAAAGCTGCTTTCCATATTGAGCCACTCCTCCAGGAGCATGGCTCTCTCCTCTTTAAGTTCAGGTGCTGTTGTTCTGAAATAATCGAAGGCTCTTTCAAACACACCTGTGGAAAAAGTAACACGCACGGATTAGCTGGAAGTAAATCTATAACAAAGAAGAAAGACTTGTACCGGAGAAAATAAAGTACCCCGACACCGTTGGATGCACTCCATTTTTTGCTCAGCATCACTCGTTGCCTGTTTCTCTTTATCTTCGTCTTCCTGTTCCATTGCAAGAGAAGCCTCAAACTTGGCATAACTTAACCACACCTTCAAGTGCTTTGTCCGGTCAAGTAGACGATCGTACAGTTGTCTTGTTCTCTCATACTCACTCTCATATATCTCAAAATCAATGTATGCCTGAAATGCAGGGAAATTTAATTAAATGCAAGATTTTCGTGAACTAAAGTTGTTCATAACTGAGGTTATACACAAATGTAAAACATATGTAAAGCAGTTAAAATTTATCAAAATTTTGCATTATAAAAAGTATGTGTAGAAACACAGCCCAAACTAACTAATAATAGAAAGCTCAAAGGAAGCTCAACAGGTGCACACAAGATTTGACTGCTTACTGAATACTAATTTGTTCCAAATCTACAACCCATCATCCGAACCAATGATCTATTGCGGGATCAGTGGATTTCTTAACTAAAGGGGGGTTCTTCATTGGTGTAAATTTAGGGATATTGGGATAATTTTTGGAACAACACTTTTTGATGTTCTTCATTGGGGTAATTGAGTATGGATTCAACTTGTTAGAATTAGTTCTTGGGTTATCGGGTTAGGGCCCATTAACCCATTAGCCTATTACCCATATGTAACCCTATATATACCCATGGAGATGAATGAAATGTAGTCTCTGATTTTCTCACTCTCAACATGGTATCAGAGCAGGTTTCCAAAACCCTAACCCTACTTCCTCCAAAACCCTAGCCGCCACACTCACAAAAAAAAAAAACTGCTGCTGTTCTTCGAAAACCCTAACCCTTACCTTTGGCGATCTTCCTCCTCTCAGATCCCGTTTGCTTCGTCCTCGTCTTCTTCGCGAGCCGCTGCTGCCAGATCGATCGCTTCACCCCCTTCGCTCCGAACGTCGTCTTATAGAACTCCGTCGCCGCCTCGGCCTTCTGCGCCGCCACCGTCACCTGAGGCTTCGTCGCCGTGAAGCTCACAGTCGTCGTTGCTGCTGCTCCATTATCCTCGGCCATGGCGGGAAAAGGAAGGTAGAAGAGAGTAAAACCCTAACCCTAGAAAGAGAGAAAGAGGCTCGGAGGAGGAGATTGCTGTGAGAGGCTTGTCATCGTCTTCGAAGCCTGCTGTCGCCGTCCCCAGATCTCCTTCGAAGCTCTCCCATCGCCTCACGAATTTCCTTGGGCTTGGTTGGCCTACGGGCTTCTATTGTTGTGGCTTCCTTTTAATTTATTTGCAGTGGCTGTTGTATTTTTTAGTTGGCCCATTCTTTTGTTGGGCCTTCTTTTGGTAGAGTCTTGTATGCTTGTCTGAACTTGACGGAAAAGTCTACAAAAGAAAAAAATTCTGGTTAAATGATTAACCTTTGGATTCTAACCTTCGGGTTCCTACACACTAACCTTCGGGTTCTATTCTAACCTTCGGGTTTCTGCTTTCAACCTTCGGGTTTTATACTAGGAGATTGTGATCCCCCTGTTCCTGCACTATCCTGTTCTGTAACAATGACAGGATCTGACATCTCTTCTGCTACAATTACTACCCCTACTACTACTGGTATTTCTGCTCCTAAAGTTGTATTGGGAACCACTGTGAAGTTAAATGGCACAAACTATCTTCTTTGGGCTCAGGCCTTTCGCATTTTCATTGGAGCTCAGAACAAATTAACTCATCTTCTGGCCCCTCCTCCTGCTTCTACTGATCCTACGTATACCGCATGGATCTCTGCTGACTACTGTGTGATGACCTGGCTCCTTAATAGCATGGAAGCCCAAATCAGTAACAGTGTCATGTTCTCGAACACTGCTAAGGAAATGTGGGATAATTTAAAAATTATGTACGGGAATGAGAAAAATGCATCCCGTGTGTTCGAGTTGTATGAACGTCTTTTTTCTCTTCAACAGGGTGATCGCTCTGTACCCGAATATTTTGGTGAGCTAAAGAGTCTGATCGATGAATTAGAAATGCATCAGCCCGCCGTTACGGATGCCGCGACACTGTTGGGATATCGTAGGGACCTTGCTGTCTCTAAGTTCTTATCCGGTTTGAGTCCCACCTTGCAATCTCAGATACGGGGCCAAATACTAGGGGGAGATACTATCCCCTCATTGACTGCTACTTTCTCTAGAGTTATGCAAGTAACTACTGGAGTACCTACTGCTTCTTCTACACCGTCCGCTCCATCGCTTGATCAGTCCGCTATGTTCTTCGGACGTGGCAGAGGTCGTGGTCGTGATCGAGGACGTGGCCGCGACACAGGGGAAGGACGTGGCACCTTTGGTGGCAGACATGTTGACCTTGGCAAGAATCTTCGTCAGTGTATACATTGTGGACGGACTAATCACATCTCTGAGAAGTGTTGGGAGAAGTTTGGTCAACCTGCATGGGCCAAGATTGCTGATACTACACCTACCTCTGTTGCTTCTCTTACTACTACTACTCCCTCCACTATTCAGATTTCTCAAGCTGAGTATGACCGGTTGCGTCAACTCGATCTCTCTCAGAACAATTATTCTGCTACTCATGCATCCTCTTCAGGTATGGATGCCTACATTGCCTCTCCTCATAGACCATGGGTATTAGATTCTGGCGCTTCATCTCATATGACGGGTCTTAAGGACCACTTTATTTAAACATTTCTAACAAGTTTCCATCGGTCCGGATCGCTGATGGGACATACTCTCCAGTTCTTGGTGATGGGGTAGTTCATGCTACTTCATCGCTTACTCTTACTGATGTTTTATATCTTCCCAAATTTCCTGTTAGTTTACTTTCCATCAGTCAATTCACAAAACACAACTGCAAAGTCACTTTTTTCCTTCTCATTGTGTTTTTCAGGACCTAGCAACTGGAATGACGATTGGTTCAGGGCATGAGAGAGGAGGCATGTACTATTTGGATGACAATATGCCTGCTACTGGTCTTGTTGCAGATAAGTCTGATAATCCTTTATTATGGCATCAACGACTTGATCATCCCTCGTTATCGAAGCTTAAGTCTGTCATTTCTATCCAGTATTCTATTTCTTCTTTAAGTTGTGAGTCTTATGAACTGGGTAAGCACCATCGTGCTTCTTATCCAAATCGTATTGATAAACACAGCAGTTCTGCATTCGAGTTAGTCCATTCTGACGTTTGGGGTCCATGTCGTGTACCTTCTGTGAACGGTTACAGATATTTCCTTGTCTTTATTGATGATTTCTCTCGCATGACTTGGTTTTATCTTTTAAAAGAGAGATCTGAGGTTTCCACCATTTTCAAAATATTTTATAAAGAAATCAAAAATTAATTTTCCACCTCTATTCGTATCCTTCGTACTGATAATGCTTTGGAATACATGAAACATGACCTCTCTCGTTTTTGTGAAAATATTAGAATTATCCACCAAACATCATGTTCTCACACTTCACAACAAAATGGAGTTGCTGAAAGGAAGTATAGACACATTTTAGACGTTGTTAGAACCCTGATGGTGCATATGAATGTACCAAAGTATTTGTGATCTGATGCAGTCCTCAGTGCATGTTTCCTGATCAATAGGATGCCCTCTCCTGTTCTTAATGGTAAAATACCATTCACCTGCCTTTATCTTGACAAAAGGCCTTTTCCTGTGGTTCCTCGAGTTTTTGGTTGTACTTGTTTTGTTCAGGATTTGTCTCTCGGACTGGATAAACTGTCTCCACGATCTATTAAGTGTGTCTTTGTAGGCTACTCGCGTACTCAAAAAGGGTATCGATGTTATAATCCAACCACCAGAAAATATTGTGTCTGGCGATGTAACCTTTTTTGAGTCGGTTCCGTACTTCTCATTGACTGGTTCACGGTTCACCCCCAACTGTCAGTCCATCTGTGCCTCTTTCGTCTATTTCTCCTACTGCTGTTCCACTACCTGTTTCAGTTCCTACTGCTGATGGATCTTCTCCAGGACTACAAAATGCTTCCACTATGCCATCTGCACCACCACCTCTACTGACGTATTGTCGTCGTTCAAAAGTTCCTGTCCCTCTCTCTGCTCCAGCCGAACATTCATCTCTTGTTGCAGGTCTGCCTCCTACTACTTCTGATCTAGATATTCCAATTGCTCATCGTAAAGGTAAACGGTCTTGTACTAATCATCCTATATCTGATTTTGTTTCCTATGACCGTCTTACTCCCTCTTCTCGTCAGTTTGCTTTGTCTGTCCTCTATATCTCTACCCGGGTCATATGAGGAGGCCGTATTAAATCCTGCTTGGAAACATGCAATGGATGAGATGGATGCACTTGTTTCTAGAAGGACTTGGGATCTTGTATCTTCTCCGACGAGCGCTACTGTAGTTGGCTGTCGGTGGGTTTATACCTTGAAGTATCGCACTGATGGTTCAATTGATCGTTATAAAGCTCGTCTTGTTGCTAAGGGATATACTCAAACCTATGGGGTCGATTATCTTGAGACATTCTCTCCCGTAGCCCGTCTCAATTCCATTCGCCTACTTTTCTCGATGGCTGTTAATCTAGACTGGACAATGTTTCAGCTGGATGTTAAAAATGCCTTTCTGTATGGTGACTTGCAGGAGGAAGTCTATATGGAGCAACCTCCAGGGTATGTTGCTCAGGGGGAGAATACAGTCTGCAAGCTTAAAAAGGCAATTTATGGTCTCAAACAGAGTCCACGGGCATGGTTTGAGAAATTTAGTACTGCTATATCTGGTGTCGATTTCAAACGATGTCAGTCTGATCACTCCGTCTTTATCCGACGCACTACATCTGGTCTGGTGGTTCTGACAGTATATGTTGATGACATCCTGCTAACAGGGAGTGACCTTGTTGCCATAGCAGAGACTAAGGAGTACCTTTCACGTCACTTTGTGACCAAAGATATGGGAAAACCTAAATACTTTCTTGGGATTGAGATTGCATATCAAAAGGACCGTTTACTTCTATCTCAAAGGAAATATGTATTGGACCTCTTAGAAGAAATGGGCCTTTTGGGGTGTAAGCCATCAAACACTCCCATGGAAGTGAATGTTGACTTGTGGCGTGATAATAATCCTCTCCTAGATGATGCAGGCCGATATAGAAGATTGATTGGCAAGTTGATCTTACTGTGATCAGACCTGATATCACCTTTGCAGTGGGAGTATTGAGCAGGTTTATGCATATACCTAGAGAGGTTCACTGGACTGCTACTCTAAGAATTTTGGCTTATGTTAAAAGCTGTCCGGGAAAAGGATTACTGTATAAGAAACACGGACATTTACACATCTCTGCCTATTCTGATGCTGGGTATGCGGGAGATATAGGAGATAGAAAGTCTACTTCTAGATTTTGCACCTTCATTAGAGGAAATCTGGTTACTTGGAGGAGCAAGAAACAAGATGTAGTATCTCGATCTAGTGCAGAAGCAGAATACAGAGCTATGACTCATACTGTTTGTGAGATGATATGGCTACAAAAGCTGCTCACCGAGCTTGGCTTTTCGCAGCCTGGATCTATGCCTATGCATTGTGATAATCAATCTGCTATCCACATTGTAAAGAATCCAGTGTTTCATGAGAGAACTAAGCACATTGAAGTTGATTGTAATTTTGTCCGAGATGCTTGGGAAAAGAAAGTGATATCTCTTCAGTTCACTCCATCTTCAGAACAGTTAGCTGACATTCTCACTAAAGCTACTTCACCTAATGTGTTTTTCATTCTATGTAACAAGCTGGGCATGATTGATATATATGCTCCAGCTTGAGGGGGAGTGTTAGAATTAGTTCTTGGGTTATCAGGTTAGGGCCCATTAACCCATTAGCCTATTACCCATATGTAACTCTATATATACCCATGGAGATCAATGAAATGTAGTGACTCTGATTTTCTCACTCTCAACACAACTTTATAGTGTTATTGGTTTGTTGGGATAATTGTGGGATAAATACTCCACTTTTCCTAAAATTACCCCAACTATATAAAGACTCCTTAGACCCCACCCTCAAAATTACCCCAGATTGCTTGTTGGAACAAGATGGGGTAATCTTGCCCTAGATCCCGTCACGTTCTTCCAGCGTCGTCTTCTTTCTCCTGCGGTGCGATCTCTTCTCCTTCTTTCTTCTCCATCACCCTCTCACCCTCCTCCACCAGCCTTACTCTCCTTCCTTCCCTCTCTCTTTTCAACTCCCCTTCACAAGCTTTGATTTTGTTGCTGATTATCTGAAACAGTCTCACGCCTCCTCTTCAAAATCCATTCCTATAGTCTCCGTGGCAACTTCCAACGCCTCCCTACAGCGACGTCTTGTTTGAATTTATCACCGTCGAGGTACATGCTTGACCAAATTTTGAGAGACTTGATATCATGCCTATGGCTTTAACTTCTAATTATTTTGTGATTTTTTAGTATTTCTGGCAAGTTATATGATAAATTAAGATATTGAGAACAGACAGGGAGAATCACTTAATGAAGCAAGCATAAGACATGTTGAGAAAATTTTAAAAAGAATTAGGCTTCTGTTGATTTTGGGACTGGTTTTCTTCGTTGGGCTTGCATAAGTTTCTGACGTGGTAGGCACTTTTGGTTGATCTAGAAACCTGGTTTCATGAAGTTTGATAGCTCTACTTGATGGCAAACTTGTCATCTGCATACTTGGTTCATTCCACATTTTACATGTCAAATGTAAACAGGAAGTTTGCCAATTTCCTCAAGGTGAAATCCATATACAGTAATTAAAACTTTATATCTAGTTATCTACCAATTCTCTGCGGTCTTTACAAGTTCCCTTTTATATACAAAAGCAGTATTTCTCACTTTTCTTTCATTAATCATTATGTAGTGTGTTATACAGGAGTCCTCAGTCTTTTTGTTCTTCTGGCTAGGGATTTTGACCAATGATATAGTGGGCACCAACTTCTACTAGATGTCTCAAAATTATTTGGTTTTTTTGGGCTTTTGTATTGTGTTTTAACAGTCCAATATTGTTGGGTTTTTGTGTGTGTATGTTGAAACATGACCATTATGTTGTTAAGAGGTTACTAAAATGAGAGTTTTGTTATAAATATTGAGTTTGAATGTCAGAAATTGCCGGCTTACTATGCCATTACTAGTTACATGCACTTCTATAAATATTGAAAACTTCTGTTAATTAATACTTTTTATCATTTTCAAAAAAATAAGTTAGGCATTGTTTATGTGAACATATGGTTGATGAAAAATATGTATAGAAGAAATATTACGTGTAGGTGTTGTTCATTGTAATTTATATGTAGACAATAGATAATTAGATAGATATGTATATAGATATGTATTATGTATAGAAGAAATAAAAACTGTTAGCCATTATTTATGTGAAACATATCATGTATCATGTTTTGGTCATTATTGATATTTGCGTTGTAGGATGAATTTTGCTTCGAAAACAAAACTGTGGAAGAGTACTCTCAAGATGGTGAGAGGGCCGAAAAAGCTAGGTGTGACTATGTAATATGGTCAAAACAAGAGAATAAAAACTGTTATCTATGTTTTTCGACAGGCTCATCCTAATACACCAATGCTTAAAGGTAAGTTGTTTGAAAATTTGGAGGATAAGCAGATGGTGGTGGGTAGCCACTCTGCTAGTGGGAGAGCCGCAAGAGGCTTAGAAAGTGAGGGTGTAGAGAGTGCGTCATTGTATAATATATTGGGTGAGCCCGGTGAGGGTATATTTGATGATGAGATTGGGCTTGATGCTATGAGTGAAGAAGAACCTACCCAACCACCTGTAGATCCTCCACCACCTCCCCCTAATAGCAATCCAAATCATGCCACTCCTATGGCTGAATCTGTACCATCGACCTCTAGCACTAGCAGAAATGTCGGTAGATCACCTTCCCGCACCATCGCCTTTGCATTGTCTCAACCCGTCGTGCTAGAAATGGCGAGTGAAATTACAATTACAAGTAATGCTTTATAAGAGTTAGTCACAGAGGTGAGGTTGTTACGAAGCCGCAACTAACCGTGAGCCAAGGGAGTAGCTTCAATTCCAGAATTTACTAATGAACAACGATTGACTGTCCTTAGTCAAAATATTTTCCAAGACGTGAATGATATGTTTGTGAAGATGAATGATGGTCAAAAGAGAAGGTTTATGATTTGGCGACCGACTGAAGTATTTCCAAATGTCGACAATCACTATGCTTATTAATGAATATGCTTGTGGCCCCGTAGTTTGATGACTACTCTTTTGGAGTTGTATATTTGGGAACATAGATGTTGTTAGTTAAATTTTTTGGACTTTTATGTTAAGCACATGGATGCTTTAATGACTACATGGTTTTAAATATCATTGTTGTACTTATATTTATATATATATA
>BQKN01001045.1:222241-245654 GCA_022839385.1 Asparagus kiusianus
ATAGTAGATAGACAGCCTTGTACTATTGCCAAATTGAATTTAAATCTAAGTATTGGTTCTTGTAGTGAAAATCTAATTATGTTTTGATTTCATGATTAATACAAGATGGAAGATAATCAGAATGTCACTATTTTGCTATTTCATGAGGATACTGCTCATTATCTCCTCATTCGCATAATCAACATGGTTGCACAAATAGGAGGTCTAGTTACGAGTATCTCGCACCTCATATCACAAGAAGAGTTAAATCTACACATCTCCCAACTCAGACATGGCATTACGGACATTGGCCTTCAATACTTGAAATCTAAGATGGAGAGCAATCCACGTGATTTTCGTCAAGTATATCGTATGTATCCAGATTGCTTCATGAAATTGTATGGTCTTGTGAGAACGTGGGCATTTACAATATACATGGTATATCAGTGTTGAGGAGATGGTTGCTATTATCATTTTCACTGTTACTCAAAATCAATGATATTGCATCACACTGAGATATATGATCGATCCCGATTTACAGTCAGCGTCTGTTTCAATAAGGCACTCCAAGCCCTTGTGTCATTAGCCCCTTGTATGATGGCTCCTACCGATCCACCAAATAGGTCACATCCGAATCTCGTTTTTGGCCTTATTTCAAGGTATTAAAATTTAAATACACTATATAAGTCTTCATTCATTATTGTTATAATTTTAAAGTCACATTTCATATATGTTAATGGAATATATAGAACTATATCAGTGCTATTGACGGAACCCACATCCATGTATGGTGTATGGCGAGGACCAAACCTCATATTGTAATAGACATGGCTATCTTTCTCAATATCCTTGCGGCATGCACATTTGATCTTAGGTTTATTTATGTCTTAGTAGGATGGGAGGGATCTGCCAAAGATTCACAAGTCTTGAAATATGCAATGAGTAGAAGTGCATGCAATCTTTCACTCCCAAATGGTAAATATTTTTTATCAAATTGTTAGATTTTATATTTATTGATTATAATTCCAAAGAAATATTAATGCAGGTAAATCTTATCTAGTTGATTGTGGTTACCCAAATAGGTTACAATTCTTGGTTCTATATCCGGGTACTAGGTACCACCTTAAAGAGTTTGGCCCAGCTAACAACCGTCAGCGACCACGCAATGCTCATGAGTTATTCAACCATCGACATGCATCTCTTAGAAATTGTATTAAACGTATCTTTGGCGTTTTCAAGTCTAGGTTTACTATTTTTAAGTCTCAACCTCCAGGTTTTCCATATGAGACTCAAAAAGTATGATCTGGGTATGTATCGATCTGCATAATTTTTTGAAGATAGAGAACTCTAACGATGACGTCGAAGTTTTCGATCTTCCTCTAGAGGCGCCATGCAATGTTGCTCCGATTGGTGGTGATTCTGATGAGGACGATGACCTACAGACTCAACAAGCACAACGGACAGTTGCATCACGTTGGAGAGAACAAATGGCAAACACAATGTGGGAGGATGGGACAAATGTAGCCCAAGGAGTCTAGAGTAAAGTTATATGTCGGTAGATTATATTTGTAATAATTAAGATATAAGTTAATGACTGACTTTATTTGTAATAATTGAAACTTTACCATCATCATTGTAATAAATACAGGAATGATTAAATATTTATTGCAATTAAAAATTTTTTTAATATAGCATAATAGTTAAAATAAACATCAAAATATTCAAAGATTGATTAATATTAATATTATTATTAATATTTTATATTAAAATAATCATAAAAATAACATTATTATATATTATTATTATTTATTCATGATTTGATGTAATAGCAAGTTAAACTTGAACTTAATTGATCTATAAATATCATATTACAAAAAGATATCATACCAATTGTCCCACTCAAATTGTCTCATTGTCCCATTTTACCCCACTTTATCCTTAATTTATCCCACTCAAATTATCACAATAGGTAAAATTATCCCATTGAGACAATTAACCCAATTTTCCCCAAAGTACACCAATGAATAAGCCCCCCCCCCCCCCCCCCGCTAAGTGAAATATAGTGGCTGCATAAATGAATTCATCGAAACTATTTGAAGGAATGGCTCCCTTTCTTTCATATGGTACATTAGGTTCTTCCCTGTGCCTCTCCTATAAACCATGGAAGACCAGATTTTACTTTGCTCAAATATGTAGACTACAAAGAAATTTGAAAAGTTTCACAATAAGTAGTTACTCGAACTATCTTAGCATTTGGGGAAACTAACACAGCAGTTTTGAACTGGTAACGATTGTTGTAAATTCAGACTGAACTTGAAACCAATTCATGATACCATCAAATTTGTTAAGAACACAAGAAATGGGATATATCGAGAAAACTGCATACCTTCCACAACAACTCTGGCATGTCAAGTGCAGGCTGAGCAATAGCAAGCTCAAATATTGCTCGAGCCCGATCAGTTTCATTTAATGATCTCTCCAGCTCAGCATATTTGCTCCAAGCATAGCAATTTGCTGGAGCCCACTCGAGATACTTCTCGTATAGGGTTCTGCAACGATCGATTTGACCCATCTGGAGTTCAATTTCTATGTACTTCTTAAATATCTGTAATTTACGGAAGTCATGTAAGAAATCTAGTAGTGTGCTCGAAGACATGGAACCAGTTATTTCAGATAACATAATACCGAAAAGGAAAAAAAAATGTTGGACACCTTATCTTTTGGAGCCTTCCCAATTGCATTGCCCAGGACTAGGCGTGCATCCTTGAGATTTTTTTGCCTCAACTCGAATTGAGCTGCCATGAGCCATATCTTTGCAAAAGAGAATTTCTTGTGAGGAATCAAGTTAAGGCATGCCCTGGCAAAGAAACACAACAAAATCAGGAAACAATTATTCGGTTGAATGAGTAGATTCAGATACTTATTAATAAAGGAAATAATGAATACTCCTTTTATCATCATCCAGATTAATAGGCAGATAATATGTGGAATGTGATAAACAAATATAACATAATACAAATGAGGAGAACCATATTCATATAGAAGAGACAGACTAAGAAAAGAAAACAACTGAATACACAAAATAAATTAAATTGTTTACCCTTATATCAATAACACGATTAGGAGAAGTCGACCCAAGCTAGTGGAACAACTTAAAATCAACACAAAGAAGAAGTCTATCATTTAAGGATCATCTTTAAATACACAAATATAACATAATACAAATGAGGAGCACCATATTCATATAGAAGGGACAGACTGAGAAAAGAAAATAATTGCACACAAAAAATAAATTTAATTATTTTCCACCATATCAATAACACGACTAGGAGAAATCGGCCCGAGCTATAGCGGACCAACTTAAAATCAACACAAAGAAGAAATCTATCTTATAACAGGGCCATCTTTAGATACACTAATTACCATACGTTAATGCCAGCTACACCTCCATACAGGTGTATCATTATAATGTTTTGAACACTTATTCCACTTTTTCAAAAAGTATAGCCTATTTTTCTTGAATTTCACAGGTAAATCAGTCACCTTCAAGATGGATTCCCCCGCGCGATCTTCTAACATAGCATACATGTAAACAATTTACAAACTTTACCATCTATGGGTACCTGTAATTTCTACACCGTGTATGCCACTTTCAAAAGTAGGAAGCAGTAAAGAGAAGTAAAAGCGAAAAAAGTACTGCAAAATTTTGGGCATGTGCAAATGCAAACATAACAAAGATACCTTAGGAATAAAAGAAGAACCTCATAGAAGGCCTGATTAAAAAGTAAATGAGAATCATTAAAAAGCACTGGGAATGAAAACCTTCCATAAGGAAATTGAACAAAGAAAAGAATTTAAAATTAAAAATATACATAATTATGCATTGGCTAACAATTGGAAAGAAAACGAGTTTCAAACAGTAAATTATATGTTACAAAAAATTTCCCAGGGTTTCCTGTACATCATCAGGGTTGTTAAATGGGTTTGTCCAGTGTCTTTAATGTGTTTCCCCTAAGAGTCAGAGCTACGTCCAAAGCATTTCCCTTATATTCAAAATTTCAAATAGGCTTCACCTCAATTTCTCTGCTTCCCGGACACTACACAAAATCATGCTCTCTGCTTCCCGAAATTCAGTTCTCTCCATGTACAGTGTCCACCTTAGGTTTCACATTTTCCAATTATCATATGCCTATGCCTGTAGGATCTCAAAATTTGTGGAACAATCTCTTCAGACTCAGAATTTTTCTATTCCTAAAATATCCACCTAAAGCATTTTTTTCCTTTCTACTGAGGTTTAGGCTGTGTTTGATTGTGTTATATTGAAACAGCATTTTCGTATCCAATGCTGTAATTGGAATTATGCAATGAGCTCAGCTCCAACTTTACCTTGCAAATTGTGCTATAAACATCCACACTATTAAATATGAATCTCAATAATACCTTCTCATAGTTTCTTTCAATTAATGGTATCTGTGTTTGCAAGGATAACATATTTAAGATTTTTGAAGAAAGTTGGCATCTAACTAATAGATTATTTGACGTGTTTAGAGAAGCAAACTATCCAAACAATATTGACAATAATTGGAATTGCATGATGTTGAAAATGCGTTGTTTTTCCAACAATATATAACTGGCAATGCAATAAGAACAGCAGATATTCAATCACTAAGAGACTTTATTGCTTTGATTTGGCACCATATATTGCCTAAATATGAGCTAGTAAATCAACAAAGTAGTTAGGTTTATCTGTGAAAATTCTAACTGGAAGAAAGTTCATTCCCTTAAAAGAATAGGAAGGTACTCAAAGAAGCATACTAAGGTCAATTCTCAAAAGAAAAAAACAATTTGTGTTTTCCCTGATATTTCTTGACAATTCACATATAAAGTTTCAACATTTCACAGAATCTTATACGATCAATAATTAACACAGTCAGATATAATTTACATTTCATTGTATATTTAAAAGTATAAATATCATAATGATTGCTCGTATAAAAAAATGGAATATGTTCCAATACATAAATAAATTATATAAGCTTATTTTACAGTTACACAAAGAGGATGAAGAGCAGACATGTCTGTAAATAGTTATATAGAAGTATGAACAGTAAAATAAGTCATCATTAAGCATACTGGGCAACAGAGTAAGATTATCAAATATCATACTACTCATGGTGCTTAAAGATGTCGCAATACAGTTACACAAGAGGATGGTATGAACAATAAAATAAGTCATCATTAAGCATACTAAGTAAGATTATAAAAAATAATACTACTGATGGTGCTTAAAGATGTCATACATGTTTTCATAAACGTGTCATCGTACAACATTCTTTTGAGAACCAAAAATGTCCCGAGTGTCTGTGCTTGATGTCTATGCTCATTGTCCATACTTACTGGAAGCCAGCATCACGAGAAACTTTTCTTTAAAAAAGAATAGTTCTTATGCATCTTGAGTTGAGTCTACTTAAATTTCATTTTAGTAATGTCTAAAATGTTACAGGAATCTCAATTAACAAATAGTGTGATTCTTAGTAAACCACGTAGTTCAATTAGTCTTTCCCAGCTATGTCTTCAAATAACATACTCTCTCTTTTGCTTGTGAGACCATTCACTCTTCGACTAACACCTATTTCTGAAACCAGACAAATCCTACATCCACTTAACCCAACCACGACTAGCTTCTAGAAATCGTACACTGTCAACCTTTACCTGACTTTGGCTAAATGCCTAAATCCATATTTAAAGCCTCCTAAAAATCATAAAACATGACACACCCTGTATGTTTGCAATGAAGAAGCTTTTTGCCATATGGTTGTCGCATTTTAGCTATTGTGATTGGATCATTTAGGTATCAGATCTAGTTACCTGATTAATCAAGGATTAACTTGTGCTTTTCCTCTTTACTCCCATCTTCTAACTTTGAAACATTCTGGGTTACTTGGATAAAACAATCAAGTTGAAATGACAAACAAATCAGCACTTGACATAAGTCTTTCCAAATTGTGTTTACATGAAATTACAACTAGATATCGATCCTCATTTCTCTAACATGTTGCCCTTCACCAACAATATAACGCACCAGTTATTCACTATGCGTAACCATATTAGATGTGCATCTGATATGATCCAATTATATTTATCAATTATATTGCCCTACTGATTTGGTCCATATCAAGTCTTCAAATGGTGTTTCCAACGTCGTATCAATTTGGGGTGTTGTTTGATCACTAAAAGGGTAATATTATAAATTAGTTTTGCATTATTTTATGAATTTATTTTATGGATGTACAATACATTTCACGGAGTTCATAATTAGATTATACTTTTTCACAATATGCACAAAATATTTTTAATCATCATATTTGGACTTTACATATTCATATATATCATTTTGTATTGTTATCTGATATCCATATCCTTGTAGCTAGACAAACAAATATGTGACTAAGCCTTTTCAAACACATTGGCATTAACTTACAACTTGCAGTTTACTGATATTAAGCCCTGTTCTAATTTGAAGTCTTAGAAGTCGAATATATTACACAGTTACTATTCCTTCAGTAGCATCAATAGGAATGGACAAAGTAATTGTTGATTTTCTGCTTCTTATGAGTTGAATATTTTCTTCACTGAGAAATTGGAGCTGGAAACTTCAGGGGATTCATCTAAAGTACTATCCACTCTCAGTCGCCTTCCCCTTCATCTTAATTAAGCATTAAATATCATAGGCATCTACTTACTTGAGGACAAATACTACACACTAATATTAATTTTTAAAATAAATTCTAGTATTTTGACAATTCCAGGATACACAGGAACAAAAGGAGAATGGGGAAAATGGGTTTGATGAACTCTGCTTTTTCAATCCTAGTTTCTAGTTGTGGAGAGGAAATTTGGCTTGAGCAGCTCTCTCATGCATATACTTCATTGTAGTCGTATGCCTAGGATTTATTCTGTTTGAACTTTGATCTAGTTATAGACGCAAGTGAGAAAAGAAAGGACAAGAAAAGTGAAAAAATAAGAAGTTTTAACTTAGGCAACCGCACCCTCTTCTCTGTAAAATAGAGACAGCATCTTCAAGGGTACAGGACAGTGAAGTATTCTTCCAGGACTAACAGGACGAATATGGACAAACTTCAGGTGTTACAAAAAGGCTAAGCCACCTATCACCTTGAATTTCGCCAATTCAGGTCACTTTTACACTCGCATCAAGCTTGATGCATCATCTAGCTGAAATTTGAAATTGATTTCATTTTCTCAACGTTCCTAAATAATTCTTTCATACCTGCTTAGGGTTTCAAATATAAATTACACATTTTAGCTTTAATTAAAAAAGATCAATTTTCAAGCCTCCCTAGCATTCTTTTGAATATCTAATCGGAATTTAATCCCATGTATCAGCATAAAATTTTTCTTATACATCATGGATCATGATAAATATTCAAATCACCTAGCAATATTTATTGTTAAGCCATTTTTCTGTTTCTCTGTCTATTAATTGTCTCTAAGACTAGTGTTTTTATGATTTCTTTAGCCAATCGAAACCAACTAAGGCGTCACAAGTAGAATAACACGTTACATATACCTGTTAACAAATCCCCATGACCCGCCAAGTAACTAAATGCAAAATCAAACACATATTACTTCTTTTCATCCTTTCTAATCAGTACGGTTTAGCAAAACATTCTTAATTTCTACTAAGAAATGGCCAAGATGTAATTCTTATGAGTAATGCTGATGTCATGGCGTGAACTTCGATTTTCATTTCATACAAGAAGTATAAGTAAGCTGAAGGTCAAGGAACAAGATAAAGGATAAAAGTTGTTTGCTTGACAATATCTGAATAAGCAAACAATGATTTCTATATGACAGTATTGTGACTCAGTTCTCAGCAATATTACTTAAAGAAACCATATGATATACCATAAGCATTTCTTCTTAAAAATTTGAAATGAAGTTATAATATCAAGATAAGAATCCTTACCTGTAAACTTCTCTTGTCCGCTCCATATCTTTCGCATCAAGTTCCTCATAAAGTGCATAATTGATCCTAAAGTATGCAATAACTGAACAAATGAGTATTCATAACACACAATTGCTAGGGGAGTAAAAGCTTTCAGGGAAATCACCACTTACCACAAATAAATGTACCGCTGCCAGTATCTCTTCTCCTCAGCTGGCGGCACATAACCTACAGCCCTCTCATAAACCTCCCTAATCATCTCTTTTCTCCCCACGCTCTCCTCCAACCTTATATAATCGAACCACGTATCATAGCTCAAGGGGTTCTTCCTCACCTCTTCCTCGTACTGAAACCTCCTCTTCCCCACAATTGCATCCTCTATCCCCTCCCTATCCCCAAACTGCTTCTCAAAAGCCACAAACTTCCTATACAAATCCTCCGCCCTCCCCTTCGGTATATGATCCAGCGCGTACTTGTAAATGCACCTCGCCCTCTCCGTCTCCTTGTTCCTCTCCTCGAACTCCGCAAACGCCACAAAGAGCACCTCGGCCTCCTCATCTTCCGACAACAGGTCCACCGCTCTCTCATACACCGCCCTCGCCTTGGCAACCTCCCCCATCTTCATCTCAAACTTGGCATACTTAATCCAAGCCGAGACCCTAGGATGGCAAGCCACAAACCTCTCGTATATCGCCCTCGCCCGCTCAGTCTCCCCGTACCTGAGCTCAAACTTAATGTACGACAACCAGCCCTGCATATCGGGCTGCCAATCCATCCACCTCTCGAAAACCTGCCTCGCGCCGGCCACATTGCTGAGCATCTCCTCCATGTGTATGTACTTGTACCACAGCTGGTCCACCCTCGGCAGCAGGGTGACCGCCCGGTCCCACACGTTCCTCGCATGATTGACGAACTTGTTCTTCATCTCGAACTCCGCGTACTTGAGCCAGAGGGTGTGGCTCCTGTAGTTGACCTCGAGGGCGCGCTCCCAGACGGAGCGGGCGCGGGCGAAGTCCTTCTGGGATTCCTCCCAGTTGGCGTACTTGACCCATACGGAGGCGTTGAAGCGGACTCGGCGGATTTGGTCCTCGAACTCCTTGCGCTTGCGGAGGCGGTAGTCGCCGAGCTCGGACTGGTCGGTGATCTTCTGCTTGGGGGGTCGGATTTCGGGCTCCTGGCGCTCGCGGGCCTCGCGTAGGATCTGCTCGGCGGTGATCTGGATCGGAGCGGGGGTTTTGTTCTTGACGCGGGTCGGGCGGGGGAGCTTCACCTCCGTGTCGCGCTTTGTCAGAAACCCTAGGTTGGGGTCCGCTTCCCTCGCCATGGCCAGGGTTAGGGTTTCAGGGATCGGAAGGGGAAGGGGTTTTTTTTTTTTCTTTTTTCGAGAGGAAAGAATACGGTCGGGATGAGAAGCAGCAGCAGCAGAGAGAGAGAGAGAGGGAGAGAGGAAAAGTTTAGGGGGCTAGGGCCGGCCGAATGCTACGATGATATTAATTAGCATCGGGACCGTTTGATTCAACTGAAGATAATATCCGCTCGTAATTGGGATTCCGACTTAGGGCCTGTTTGTTTGCCTTAAAAAAATGGGAAATCAAAGAAATAGAAAACTATTTTTAAGAAAAATAGGATTTTGAATTGTTTGGTTGGCTAAAAAAAAGGAAATCAAAGAAATGGAGATGAGATGAGATGAGTTGTCACATTATTATTGGATGATGTGAGTGATTTTTTAAGAAAACTAGTTTTGATGTTGTTCAGTTGGCCAAAAAAATAAGGAAATGAATTATAAGAAACCTATTTCCTGTAGTTTTGTTGTTTTCTTTTGTTTGGTTCATTCTAAAAAATAAGAAATGAAATGAGATGAGATGAGTTGTCATTGTATTATTGGGTGATGTGAAGAAAGAATAAGAAAAGTGTTTTCACAACTTTTTAGAATGAAAACAAAGAAATGAAATGTTAATGAGATGAGGTGAATTGTTATAATATTTTATTCGATGATGTGAGTGATTTAAAATAATGAAAAGAGATGAGTTGAGTGATATTTGGATAAAAATAATATTTTATTAGATGTGATGGATGAGTGGTTAGATGAAAATAATATTTTATTAGATGTGGTGGATGAGTGGTTAGATGAAAATAATATTTTATTAGATGATGTGGATGAGTTGTTGGATGAAAATAATATTTTATTGGATATTGTGGGTGAGTTTTAGGGATGGAAATGGAAGAAATTGATTATTTTGAGATTTTCACCTTTTCCATTTCCATTTCTTGGTTTTTAGGAAATAAACGAACAGGCCCTTAAAATTTTATGTCTCTGTTGGTGTAAGAACCAGGATTCGGATTTGAATCTATCCACGAAAAAAATACTAATAATCAGATTTGAATTTACACAGTTATTATTCATAAAACTCTAGATAATTCGCAGGATAAGATTTTAAGATTTTTAATCATATAAAATATAATATCTTCTTGTTAGAATTAATATATAATTATCATTATCCTAACCTTGGAATTTTGGTTACAGAGAATAAATTTAAGATGATATCAAAGTAATCCCAGTTCGTAAAGAATTGTTAGTGCTATGTGAGTCCGAAGGTATTCATCTAATGGTTAGAGGGACTAAATTTAAGACTTTTAAAATAAGCTCATTAGGCCTCATATATTTCTAGCAACTAGTTGAGATGGATGTGCAATGCATGTAGTTGTATATCATGATTATTTAAATTAATAAAAGTAGAGTAAAAAAGAACAAAGTGTTTTGTGTGATTGATCATCAACTCAACGATCTCCCTCTAAAATAAAATATCATCATTGTTTTCTTCAATCCAGACTATGACCACGTGATTTTACTATATGTGAGTTATAAACACATTAATCTAGTACAACATCTTAATTTATTAGTATATTGAAGTCTTCAAAAGATGGGTGATCATTCAATTCGTAAAGGAATTTTGCATATGAATTTACTTGCAATATGTCCATTAAACTTTTAGTTGTTGTTACACTCATATTTATATTATCTAATATTCTCATTCAATTTTATAGCTCATTCTCTGTATCATAAAAGTAAAACTGAAAGTATGAAGAATTATTTTCTTGCGAAATTAGAGCATGGAGATTATGATATATTTCGCCAAGTGCTCTAAATATAAAAATTTCTTTTTTCTTTGATACAAGGTCCCTATCAAATCTTACCCCAAATGATATGAATGAAAAATGCTATTATAACTCACTTGAATTAGGTAATTGTATTGTATATAGGACACATAACTCATCTGGAATATCCACATCTGCTAAATGGATTTTGCTGTTGTGAGAGCAACATGTTAGATGCTTGTATTCAAATTTTTTAGCTTTATAAAAGACGCAAGAATTTGGAGTGCATAGCTTATATATCGTAAAGAACATATTGATTCATGAAGAATTTTTTTCTAATAACGATATTATTACAACGATATTACTATCTAGTATTAAATCAATTTTATTATATAAGAGTATATGACTCTTTTTAATAAATTATAAAGTATATATATGGAAACCTCGATGCTTATAACCAATAGTTGGACTCCACAAAATAGGTTAATTTTACATTGTAGTTTGCTACTTGTAGTGCTGTTGGCAATGTCATTACGTTTCCTTTTTATCTTATTATTCACACTTTTCTAATGTAAGTTCTCCTTTGCTAATCACTCAATTGGCTATATTTAGTTTTTATAATATCAGAGGTTAGGATATTCTCATCTATTTAAAAAGTGTTGACATATTTTTTTTTAAAAAATATACACATAGTAGCAATAGTATATACTTTAGTTTAACTCAAACATTGGCTTGAAGCTATTTAAAGCGAGGTTCTTTTACGCTAGAATGATGATATGGTGATTACACGGTCTAAAAGTCAAAGAAAAATTTCTATAAAGGAAAAGTAATTTAATATGTCAAATTAATAACTAATTTATAAACTATATATGGCAGTGCAGATAGCTATAGAAAATAAAATATATATATTCATAAAAATCCCCTAATGAGTGACCAACTACAATCATCCTAATTTAAGCATAAATAATAATTATTTTAGTTACTAATTTGACATGTGTAACTATGGAATAAATCTCCATAAAAAAATAGGAATTGAGATTGTATTATACTGTAGGTAAATAAATAAATGTTATTAGAGCTTCTCTTTATATTAAATTTAAAAATAATAATTTAAATTATTAAGCACCAAATATTAGCGCATGTGAGAAAGTATAGTAATCTATGGTCTATACGCGTATATAGTCAACCATTCAAACGTATTAAAATTATGATGACCACAGTCAAAATTACATGGTGAGTTAACATTAAATATAATTTATAAAAAATAGTACATTAAAGCCAAAAAAAAGTAACCGCTATATAGATTGTCTAAATTTTTTTGCATATATAAACTATATTGTCTAGGAATAGTGATGTGCACACTTAACTATGGTCTAATAATCTTAAGAACGACTTATTCTTCAATATCATCATTAATTGATGTATCTGTGCATTACACTGAAAACACAATAAATATTTAGAAAAGTACAAAGTAAACACCCTTAAAGTTTTAAAATTATAAAAACACCCTAACTTTTATAATTTATAAATACACAAAACTATTAAATATTACATTAAAATCAAGGAATTACAAAAAAAAATTAAAAATTTTCAACTTTTGAGGGGTAATTTGCAATATACTAAACTTAAGAGTGTTTTTTTATAAATTTTAAATTTAATAGATTTTTAATTAGTTATGTTCTTTTCAAAAAGGTCATGTGTAATATTTACCACGAAAAGTTTTTCCTAAACCTATACTTTTAAAAGGTGTATGATATTTTTTACAAAGTTTTAATTTTCTAGGGATTGTTAGTAATTTTGCATCTTCATTTTAATGTCTATAGGTAAGAAATTATCATGGTGTCTTTTGTAAATTATAAATTTTAGGGGTTTTTTATAATTTTTTAAACTTATAGGCCTTTTCTACAGATTGTAAATTGTTTAGATACTATTTATAATTCATATACTTTCAATTTACTAATGAATTTGAAATTCTCAGGGTGTTTTTTTATAAATTTTAAATTTTAAAAGTTTGTTTATAGTTTTTGAAACTTTACGGGTGTTTTCCATAAATTATAAATTATATAGGAGATATTTATAATTCTTATATTTTTAATGTACTGTTAGATTGAAAATTATCAAAATTTTTATAAATTTAATAATTTTGAACGTTTTATTTTGCAATTTGTAAAAGGTTCAGAGTGTGTATTGCAAATTCTATAAATTTTTGGGGGTTATTTGTGCTATTTGTAGGTTTTTAGTGTGTTTATAGGTTTGAAATTTTCAATGTGTTTTTTTATAAATTTTGCCTTTTTAGGGGTGTTTTTACAATTTCAAAACTTATAATATATTTTCTCCGAAGTAAAAAACTTTCAGTTTCTAGCAAGCATATGTTTTTCAAATTTTTCACTGAATTGAAATAAGTAAACTTTATAATTTTTAAGATGTTTTAATTAAATTTTTTAATTTGTATGGGCATTTTTACAATTTAAAAAACTTAGAGAATATTTTTTACAAAGTTTAAAAACTTTTACGTGTTGGCTAGCATATGTTTTTTAGATTTCTTTACAAACTAAAATAAGTAAAGGATTTAAATTATATAAAATATATCTCTTTTATCCAATAACATGCTAAGTCTCATTATGAATAGAATAAATCATTTAGTTACTAATTCAAAGAAGATATGATAATTAGAATAGATTAGTATAACATTATAATATTTAAAAAAATTAAGGGTAATATTGACCATAGAAAGATTTTTCCGAACTCGTACTTTTAAAGGAAGTATGATACAAAATGCTACATCTCCTCCGAAAGCTACTCCTTCAACTGTGTTTGCTCCTCTTCTAAGACCTTCCTTGCATTCAGAAAGTACTATGAGGCAAAAAACTTCCATTAGGAAGCACCCAGTTCCAATAGCTCCATTGTAGCTATGAATCAGGGCAATTAAGACAACTCCTCAGATTGATGCCCTAGCAAAGAAAATACTTAAATTTATTGATAACTAGCTAGTGGCTATGGCAAGAAAGAGAGTTGGTGATGTCTAGGGTGCTTTTTATGTGCAAATCAATTTGAATGATGATATACTTTTTGCCTTTTTGAAACAAACATGTAATTTTGAGTTGTTATGTGCATATCTAGATGTTATGTGGTGCATGCACATTTATTGTATGGTATAGCATGTAAGTATGAAACTTTAGTGTATGGCGTTTTGTGTATCTGGCATTGGCGTATTTTGGTTAACTAGGTTGTATTTATTGGAAACGGGGTGCAAGCCTAGAGGAGTGACGAATAAAATCGCTACAACTTTTTTACTAAACTTAAAATATGCAACAGAAATAAAATATGTGAAAAACTAAAAGCAATTAGCACAGGAACACACGAGATTTTCATAGTGGTTTAGATAAAAATCCTACATACACTTTTCCTTCTCACAAAGGGCATTTTCCCACTATGATTAGAGTTACCCTGAATCACAATTCAATTTATTGGGCTTTACAAATAGGATCCTGAAGGCTACTTGAAACTTGTCGAGATATCTAAATCCTCACAATGACCAGAAAAAATCTAGCTCTAGCTAGCCACGCTCAATTACCCTAGCTTGAGCACACCAACCCTCCATTACCCCGATTGAGTATGCTATCAACTCGTAAGTTTAAACTATTAAACCACCCATAAGACGATTAAAGCATAATTAAAAAGATCTTATAGCCCTTTTAAACTAAATCCTTCTTCAAATTGATGTTAATGATGATCTGAGAAAACATGATGTTGAGATTGAACGCAAAGGGCACTCCTAATTGCTGAAACGATCTCTCAATTTTGAGCACGACGAGAAGAAATTGAACGAGGCTTAGTGAATCAAATTCTAACTTACAATCTCTCACAAACACTAGAATTTAATCTCATAAACTTGTGTAAAAATCCTTTATCTATCTTGTTCCTAATCTCTTCTCTACTCCCTGCTTAAATAGACCTTGATTGCATTGGAAAGAAGTCCACTAATCAATGTTAAAATAGGAGATCAAATCTATGATCAAACGACTAAGATTGAATCTGAAAATATGCCTGAATACATCTAAACCAATGATGGCCAAACTCAATCATCAATGGTTAATACCGATCATAGATGGTTTCCTATAGTCCATTATTAATCAAACAAGTGATATTGCATGAACAACGTTCTTCCCGAACAACGTTCCAACAATCTCCCCCTTTTAATAATAAAAAACTCAAAATTTGAAATTCAAAAAGCAAAAACAATTGGTGAGATATATATTCATTTTAAGACAAACATATGACATGCATGATATGCGATGTAAGCTCCCCCTAACAAATATCCATACATATGAAAAAAAAGCAAGTAATCCAGAATCTCCCTGATCGAAACCAAAACATAAAAACTCCCCTAAAACCAAGAAAGATTGAAAGACTTGTCATGTTGAAAGCACTTGTAAACCAAACATGAAAACTTGCAAAAAAAAATCACAATCAACCACAATCAAACTCAGAAAATTTACAAATAGTTTTCAAATTTTCCATTTCTCCTCTTTTTGTTGTTTTCAAAAGAAACACGCATCTAGGATATACAATATACCTGAAAATATAAATAAAAATTATCCAAATGTGTAAGGAAGAGAACGTAAGGAAGAGAAATGCACACTGGTTCACAAAGCTTTTTATAGAAAATAGCATGAGAAATACATGTAGAACTTCAAACATATGAAATATGATAATAAGTCATATTGAAATTCACATTCAAACCATAAAGATAGCACTGAAAATTTTGTGAAAACAACAATGAAATTGTATTAGATCATAAAATAAATTCAGATATATCTTCTACTTTGAGTTTTCTTTACTTACACAACTTAAATTATCTCAACCTTTAGAAAAGGTCTAAAATCTCAATTTATCACATCAGTCATATAGGAATTTTTAAGAGGAAGAGTAATAGTGTTTGCAGAGCAATGTCACTTCATGAGTATGCAGTACGACGGTAGTGAGGCGGTGATGAGGAGTGAGTTGGAGAATAAGTCATCATTTGCTCTACACGTGTTAGTTTGCGGGTGGCAGGAGATCACTTCGGCAGCATTAGGAGCCAGCAGCTGACAAGTCTTCAAGACTGTTGAGGACTGAGATATAATGATGATCGTTAAAGATTAAAAGATGTTGAGAAGTGACACCTATGCTGACAGGTTTGAGATAAGGGCAATCCTTTAGCTTCATCGAGAATCAAAGCCCATAGGGTCATATCTTCGAGTTGTTGTCTCTCGCATCGACTCAGGAGTGTTGGCATGTCCGACTCGTTGGAATGTTATATTGTCTTAGTTAATAACCGTCTCTTAAGTTGATATAAAGATGTTGACTCGTCTAGGAGGTCAGGATCTCTCATGTTGACTGTCACCGCTTCTTGTGCCGACACTGGGGGTTGGCTTGTTAGGTTGGTCGAGATGCTAACACATCAAGTCATATATTCGTGGAATAGATATGTCCCATAACAGATCTTCATGAGATGCTTGAGGTGTCTTATTTGCTAATGGGGGATCGTCCGTACGAAGAGTGTTTTCCTACTAACGAGGAATTGAAGACTTTCGCCCATATTGCCCAAGTTGGGTAGGTATTTTGGGAACTGGTTTGTCATTTTTTCATCTGCCAGAGGGCTAAGGGAGTACTAGGCATGATTATACTGTGCCTCGTGTTCCTTGGACAGAATGCATATTTCCTAACATAAGTATGAAGGGGGATGTATATTCGATCTCTCTAGCTACAAAGGTTGATGTTGGGACTCGCATCATCAAGGATAGCTTCATATTACACATTGCTGACTATGAGGTATGCATGTTCCATGCTGGTGATCAATTTAGGAGCTTCCATCATCAAGCGAAGGAGCCAATATCTGAGTTGGCGTTGCTCATAGGGTTCTTCTCAATCTAGCTGAAGGGCTACATCGTGTCTTCTCGGCCAAAGGATCGTATCTCCATCAAGGTGCTATACCTTACTGTGTTGTTGGCCTCTTGGTACAACTTAGCTCTCTTGATGGCAAAGGTTTAGCTGCATTCATCATGGCCTAAGGGAGTGGTCAACGTAGGTTGCTTGAACTTTATTGGATAGGGCAACATATCCTTCTCGATAGGTTAAAGTTGGATGATTCTGACCTTCTTAAGCTCAATTCATTAAGAAAGAACGTCGAGCTGTTTCTGAATGTCCTCCAAGGGTTTCGCTTCCTTATTTGGCTTCGAAGGTAGTGTAGCTTCTAATCTTACATATTCAGAGTTTGCATCATCTTGATGTTCTTGATCTTCATCAGAAGGATTTTCACCAAATGGCATTTTCCCTTTTGAAGAGCTCGCTTGAGGACGAAAGGCTGGTAGAAGTTGTTTAATGTCACGCCCCACTTCCCAAAATATCCGGGAATCGGAACGTAAACAAGCCCGCGACGTATTAGATTAAGGAGAATAAATAAAAATAAACATTTCTCCTCAACCTAATACGCTAAGCGTCTGGAAATAATACAATGCAAAGGCACAGGTCCCCGATCACAATCAGCAAGAATATAATGAACAACACAGAATAAAATAATACATATCACAATGGATATTCATCCCAGACATAATATTCAGGTCAACATGCCCTTATACAAAACTATCTGAATGAAATACTGGAGAATATAAAAAATACACTAGTCAAAAGGAAATGAAAGTGCTACAAAACAAACTAAAAGGAATGACTAAGCTTCGGCTTCTTCTTCTGCTACATCTACAAGACACTCCTGCTGAGAATCCTCTGGCTCCTGGCAATCTCCATCGCAACAAGTCATAATAAATCATGTGCAATAATATCATGCCATATCAGGTAATTAAAACTAAGAATTTGAATCATTAAATTATTGTAAAATAATAAATTTATTTACTTGAACTAATCCTTTTGCAAAATAGGTTCCTTTAATTTATTTTCCAAAATAATCCCTCTTTCTAAAATAATTTCTTTTTCAAGATAAATCCCTTTAATTCATCATAATCATAAAAATGATTCTTTTTCCAAGATAAATTCTTTAAAGTTATTTCTCATCAATTATTATTCTAAAATAATTTCTTTTCTCAAAAATAAATTCTTTTAAAATTATTTCTCATTATTAATCTAAAATAATTCTTTTCTTCAAAATAATTTTTTTAAATATTATAAATTCTCTAAAATAATTCTGTTATCAAAATAATTTCTTTCACTTCATTATCATTATTCCGAAAATATTATTTATCACACAACTATGATTTAATATTTTTCACCAAATAACGCATGCAGATAATACGTCACAAATAACTATGTAATAATTCATAATAAATATAAATATTCAACTACGAAACAGGGAGAGCGGGATCTTGCCTCGGGGCATCGAACAAGTCGACGTCAACGGCGCGGGTCAGATCTGACGCGGAGGAGCGCGGCGGCGAACTCGGGAAGAGCTCCGGCGTGGGGCTGTCCACGGCTAGGCACGGGGTTCGACGGGGAGCTGTCAGGGAAGAGCTCGGCGTCGGACAACAGCGAACTCAGGTCGGCGCTCAACTGTTGAAGGGAACTCAGGAGGAGGTCAGAGCGGCGTGGATCTGGGAACGAGGGGGTTGAGCGGTCTGGGGGCGCTAGAGCTAAGGGGTTCGTGGTTGACCGACGGAGCTAGGGTGGCCGGAGGGAGGCTGGCTCAGGCGGCTGCCCAAAGGGGGCTATTGGGTGGTGCTGAAGGAGATGGAGACTGGGGGCGGAGGTGCTGGCGGCTGTCAGGCAGCGGAGCGGCTGCAGGAGGTAGAGAGGAGGTTGGAGCGACAGTGGCCTCGTGGTGGCTGGGCGTGGAGGCGCTGCTGGTGTAGGGACTGGCTGGCGGCAAGCTCGGCTACTCGTCGTGGTCGGCGTCGCTGATCGCAGAGGGGAGGCGGCGGAGAGCGGCGGCCAGAGGGTTGGGTTGGTGGTCGCTGGCGCGGAGGGGAGAGAAGGAGAGGGGGTCGGGGTCTGGCTGGAGCTCGAGGCGGAGCTCTGGTGGGCGTCGGCGACTGAGGAGATCGGGGCGAGCGGGGTTGATGAAGAAGAAGAGGGTGAGGACAGCGACGGGGATGCTGGCGACTCGAGGGGGCTGCAGGCGGCACGGCGAGCTCGGATTGGGCACGGTCGGGAAAGAGAGAGGATGGTGTGAGGTCGGTGGTGGGTTTCTTGGAGAATGGAGGAGAGAGAGAGAGGGGAAAACATGGGAGTGAGAGAGAGAGAGAGATCAGAGAAATAATAGAAGAGAGAGGAGAAGGGGACATGGAAGTGATATGTGCGGGAATTGAGGAGTGATTTGGGGAAGTGGGGTAGGGGAGAGAGAGAGATACAGAGTGAAATACCGCAGGGAAAAACACAGTAAAAATACCCTTTTAAATAATTTAAAATATCAGAAAATTTATACAAATAAATATTAAAAATTTATAATCAAAATAATAGTAACAATAACAATAATGAATAATTAATTATTAATTTAAAAATATTACCTAAATAATTAAATTTATAATTAGCAAAACTATTAAAATAATATAATACCGTATTTTTAAATTGTAGAATATTCTAGAGAATTAGGTAAAATTACAAATACTCTTTTAGAAAAATAATATTTAATATTTAAATATTAGAAAATTATTTAAACCAGTATTAGAAATTTAAGGTCGTTACATTTAACCATCTCTTCTAGACGTTCGATCCGTACGTCTGAGTCCTTCTTCTGAATTGCCATTTGAGTCAAAATGTCTTCTCGGTCTACTATGTCTATCGCTCATTGTCGTTCTTGACTTGAACTAGGATTTGGATTTGATGTCATTGCGGAGTTGGCTCTACTAGAAGTGGGTTAGTTTGTCTGGATGAAGACTGTGATGTCTGCATTAGGATGAAGGAGTAGTTGAATGGAATTGTCATTCTTCTCCTTAGCCTAGTGTTGTGATATATGCCATCGGCTTCTGGTATTATGGATCCGATGCCAGGAGAGTATATCTAACTCCTCACAATGACCAAAAAACTAGCCCACGCTAGCCACACTCAATTACCCTAGCTTAAGCACACCAACCCTTAATTTCCCTAGCTTGAGTATGTCATCAAACTCACAAGTTTGAAATACAAAACCAACCCTAGTATAGTTAAATAATAATTAAAAAGACCTTATAGCCCTTTTAAATCAAATATTTCTTCAAATCGATATTGACGATGATTTGAGAAGAAGTAATGTTGAGATTGAACGCAAAGAACACTGCTACTAGCTGAAGCAATCTCTCAATATTGAGCGCAAGGAGAAGAAATTAAGCGAGGATCAGGGAATCAAATTCTGACTTACAATCTCCTACAAACCCTACAATTGATCTCACAAAGTTGTGTAAATATCCTCTATCTTTCTTGTTGTCAATCTCTTCTCTAATCTCTTCTTAAATAGAGACCAAATCCATGATCAAATGGTTGATATTAAATCTACCAAAACATGTTTAAACCATTAATGGTTAAACTCAATCATCGATGACTGATGCCGATCATCGATGTTCCTTGTAGTCCATTTATTGTTCAAATTCTAGTTTTTCGAATTTACAGATTTTTATTGTAGTCTATCGATGGTTTTATTTCTCATTTTTGGAAAATACAGATTGTGGACTATAATCCATTAATGACCTATGGACTATCGATGGCTGCTTACTGACCATCAATGGTTAATGATTGAAATCAATTGTTTGTGTTGATTTTTGCATGGTTTTGAGCCAAAACTTTTTCGTACCTATTTATTCCTAAAATATATCATCTCATAAACTTATTGGTACCAAATAAAACTTTGTTATTAGTCAAACAAGAGATATTGCATGAACAACATTCTTCCCAAACAAAGTTCTAACATTATTTTGGACTATGATGCAATACATATGAAATATATTGGTGCTTAGTTATGTGATATATGTGTTATATCATGTATGGATCAAATTTCTTGCACATGTGCATACCATGTATGGTGTATGAATCTTAGGCACGTGTATTTTTGTAAATTTATGTCTTTATTCCAGACGAGATACGTCAAATTGCACATATAACATATTTCCATCAAAACATAAACAAATCTAACTCCATTATATCCCATACATAACTTATTTCTTCTTAATTTACTTGTAGTAATACAAAAAATTGTCAATATAACATACTTAAAATAAACCGCATGCATAATCCAACTCCATCTCCCTCAACAATTCAGTATAGAAAAATAAAAAAAGTTACAACAAAAACAAAAGCAACCGAGACAACCTTCAAATTTATGGTTCTGTCAAGTTTTTTCAGTCTCCCTCAAATGAGCCTCTAACTTTAAAATTCTCTCTCTTTCCCTAACATTGCTTTCATTATCAAGTAACTTATTCTCTCTCTCCTTCAGTTTTATCTTCTTCTCTCTCAAGCTCTCTTCTAAGTTTATCAGTTTCTCTCTGTCACATTGATCACTCCTTTCTTGTTTGTACACATCTTTTCACATAACAGCTTATTATTTACCATTGGGTCTGGGAGAGGGACGAGCTTATCTTTGAGTCAAAAACTTGCACTTTGATGCTATTTGATCGTTTGGACATTCGAAAAAAATGCTCTCATAATTCCCCATTTTCCAAGCCATTTCCGTGCTTCAAATCACCTTACAATAGCAAACCTTAGCCTTCTTCTCTTTAGCCACACTATAGCTTGAAGTAGCACTTGAAATCCTAGAGTTCGATTTCACGATTCCTGCAATGAATTTAGGATGAAAGTTGTAAATTTGGGGGTTAGGTTTGAGATCTAATGAGAGAAAACTTTGAAATAGAAGAGGGGTTGGTGGGATTAGTAAATAAATAAATAAATGATGGTAAGAGAAACTTAAGTTTGTCATGTGAGAGTCACATAAGAATGTGCTTTGGAATATTACCATGCACAAATAATAGAAGGCACCAATCCGATTAAGGGATGTCAACTTGTGATACTTTTTTAATGCAAAATATAATTTATGGTATTTACGTGTTAGAACGGGCAAACATTATGATATTTAAGTCATATTTAGCCTAAGATTAATTCTAAAGTTACCTCTTCAATGCTCAAGGTGTTATTGGATATCTAATTAATGAAGCTCAGTACATTTGTTGGTGACAGAACCCATGAAATTGCAAAACACTATGGCAGAAGAAAATATCCTAGATTCATGGTGGACATTGACATTAAGAAAGCTTTTGACACATTTTGATTGATCCATCCTTCACCAAATGCTCATTAGTATGGAATTCCCTGACATTTTCACTAATTGGATTATGACCTGCATCTCCACTAATTGGATTATGACCTGCATCTCCACTCCTAAGTATTCAATATAACCCAATGGCTCTCTCCATGGCTCTCTCCATGGCTTCTTCAAGGGTGAAAGGGGGCTAAGGCACATTATACCTTTCTCTTCTCGACCAAGAGAATGGGCCTAAAATACCATGCAAACCGCAATAAGCTCAAAATTAATCACTTGACATTTACTGATGACCTCTTATTGTTTAGGAAATTAGGAGATCTTACTACTATAGGAAAGCTTTAGGATTGTATTAATCATTTTAGTAAGATCTCTGGTCTATGTCCAATCTCGATAAATCTTCATTATACATTTATTGGGGTTCACCCAAATGCAAAGGAGAATATTTTTCTTAATCCCAGTTAGCGTCCTAACAAATATATGGGGATTTGTATGATAACTAAGAGGATGTTCTACACGCCAAATTACCAAACCAAATTCAATATTGACGTGATTAGAAGAACTATCCTATAATGTGCAATCGCAATTAATAAATCTGTTATCTTTGACATTCAAGTGTACTGGGGAATCAATTATATATATCCTTACTAAAAGAGTTTTGAGGAAACTTGATGAGCTCTACAGGGGTTTCTTTCAGGTAGATACTCGTGCTAATCCTAAACCATCTTTGATTCGCTGGAAGGAAGTATGTGCCAAGAGATTAATCATGGTGATGTTTGGAGTATTAATGCTGTGACTCTCAAGCTTGCCTGGGTAATTAATGACAAAAAAGACCTCTTATGGATCGAATGGTCTCATGCAAACTATTTGAAGAGGGCTCATATTTGGGATTTCACAGTTAGGCAGGGGTATTCTGGGATCCGAAAGTAGATTCCTAAAGCAAGAGATGATGTCATTCTTGTTAGTCTAAGTGTGTAGACCCAAAGCTGCAATCGAAAAGACGAAGAAAACAGTCAGAAGATTGTGCGGTCGACCGCAGTGGCAGAGCCGGTCGACCGCGTGCACTGCAGGAGACTGAGAAGAAATTCTCGTTCTGGTCGGTCGACCGGCGTGGCCACTGCGGTCGACCGATAACCTGCACGAGACACTGTATTTGTTTT
>BQKN01001045.1:251450-298709 GCA_022839385.1 Asparagus kiusianus
ATTAGTAACGGTTTGAACCATTACTAATAGAGCCTTTTGTAGTAGTGTCAGAGTCCCAGTTCCAACCACTGTTGTTAACAATCCTATAAATCCCTCAAAAAATCTAAAGTTTGGATTGGCTATGATCCGTAATGTGTAGTTATAAGTTCAGGGATTTTGGGTTATCACTTTCTCGGGTTTGCCTGGGGTGATGACATGTATACAACAACATCATCATATGGTTCGTAAAGGTGGAACACACTTACTTCATTTACCAAATATAAGGCTACTAGATGGTTAACAAAACAAACTTAATTAATAGACAACACATAGTAAGATATTATTACTCACGAAAACACCTCGGTACATAGCAGGAAGATAACCATAACCACCCTCACAAGATGAGCTTGAAAGAGTACACGATACATCGTATGACAGACTCAGAAGAGACTCAGAACACGACATTATTATTCCCCAAATACGCGTGCATATCAGTGCATGCGACTGCTTTCCAGGCAGTTTATTCTTTACCGTAGTACATACTTTCAGATGCTGCTAGCAGTTAAGCATCAGCACCTTCGAGAAAAAGGACAGCCCTATAGATGGACACAGGATCCGATTGAATGTAAACCTTGGCCAAGACTCCGTTCCGGTCATCGCTTGATTCAGCTTTAGATTCCGATGTTAGTTGCCCGAGTTTCTTCCACAGCTCTTTCCCCTGAAAGTGACCCACTTCACGGATCTCAGTGTAGGCCTGCACAACAAAACGTTTTTATACAACAAGCCAGCAATATTATGTGCTAGTCAAATAGCGACTTAAAATTAAGTTGGATGGAAGTCAGTTTCACGGAAGAGAATGAGATAACTTCAAGTTAGAAACCATATCAAGAATAGTCACTTATATTTGATTTCTGAATAAAAGATGTAGCAACTAAGACCAACGGTCACTGCTTCGTAATTTACCGTGTGGCCATTCTGGGTCGAGGAGGTGTTGTACCAGGAAAACATCCAGTCACTCTCTGCACCGGATGCGTTCTTGCAGCGGTAGACAGCGGCCCCAGACGATGAAGTTCCAATGGCCACCGTACTGGATGCATGAATAAAGGTTGCCCACTGGCCATTTGCGATCTTCTCGGGGTAGACTGTAGAGCCCTGCAGGTCCCCACTCCAGTCGTGATGCGTAACGTACTCGAGGGGATCCCCGGTAGCGTTGTAGACCATGCAAATCGTTGCGGCCTTGTCGCCAAAGTTGGGCCTGAGCTCCTTGACGTATTTGAGTGGAGCCACCTCTTTGCCGTCAGCGTACATCAGTTTGAGAGCCTCGTGTCCCCTGTGGAAGCGTGTTATTGTTTTGTTAGAGTACTGGCTCATTGCTTTCAGGGTCTCGTCGGTGACCGCGGTGCCGAATTCCTTGGTTTCCATGACGGTGGCTTGCTGCTGGATATTGCAGGAGGTTTACTTGAGTATATGGATGAGATGAGATGGGATGGGAAGATACCCACCTCTATTTATAGGCTAGAGTTTCTGAATTTTCATGTTGCAATGTGTCTTGAGCACCTTCACTTGACCAGTCTTTTAATATCAGAAAAAGACCATTAAGTAAAAGAAAATCTCCACAAGACAGCAGACCACGCGACCAAGTCTTTTAATATACACGCATGACAGGACCAAGTCTTTTCGTAAGCATAAAACCACACGAGAGGTCCTGATTGAAGAGTCTTTCATATATAGTCTTTTTACAAGTGATAAGATTTTTATTAATGGTAAAAGAAGGATTGCAAATAGGCCAAGAAAACTTGTTAAGAAACAGCTGAGAAATATATGATAACGAGTTATAGGCTAAGTCACTAGATGGACATTTTTTATACACCCCTCTTACCAGTATGGTATTTTTGCTAACTCCGGCGATGAGTTGGCATTTTTTTTCTAAGGGGGGGGTTAGTCGCCTAGAACTTTTTAAGTAGAACTGGGATAATTGGTAAAGTGGGATAATTTTTTGACACTAGGATAATTTAGTGGAACAATGATGGGTAATTCTTAAAGTGGGATAACTTGGTAGGATAATTTGATGGGATAATGATGGATAATATTATGAAGTTGCATAATTTGGTAGGATAATTTGGTGGGGGTAATGGTGGGTATAAATTACTATTGTTAATAATTGTATATTAAAAATAATATAATATTGATAAGCAAATTCTAGTAATAACTATAAAATATAATGCAATAAAGCATCACTATTCATCTTAAATAATAAAATAATTTACAAATAAATAAAAATCTAAATCCCTAGAGTGACTCGACTTCCATCATCCCATATGGCTTCTATCATCCCACATGGCATCTGCCATAGAATTTTTCCAAGCTTCTACAGCTGCTCGTTAAGTCTGTAACTCGTCTTCTTTATCGGAGTCATCGTCTGCATCAGCAATATTTTGTGGAGCTTCTAGTGAAGGATCATAAATGTCGAAGTTCAAATCTCATAACATCATAAAGAAAGAAAAATAAGCATTTTTCAGCCATTAACCCTTTGGACCAATCTCATCATGATCGCTGAAACCAAATCAGCAAATTAATGAAATGTACACAGGAATCATCCATGGCCGCTAAACAGATGATCGACAGATGAACTATAAATATCCCAATCAATTTACTGAGCCGATTTAATAATAATAGATATCACCATAACCATTCAACATCCAATCATCAATGTGATCACAAAGTTGCTTTCTAACTTATAAAAAAACATAAATAGCCCGCATATCTTTAGCACTAACCCACCAACACTATATTCTTAACCTAAACCACTGTTGTGGAGAGAAAACTTAGATCAAACAAATAATAATAAAGTAATTTAACGTTAAAAAGCTGTCAATAAAGTAATACATCTTGAAGATAATAGTAAAAAATCTAATCATCAAAAAAACAAAGTAAAGACAGAAAAATGAACGGATGATTGACTTAATGACAGAGAAATTTTCTAGGCAGAGAAACTAACCAAGAGGGAGGGAGGCAGCATTTCACTTTTTTTTCCAATTGTATTCTTTCCAATGTGTGGGATAATTTAAGAGAGGAGAACTTATGGTTATATATATAGGTAGTATAATTTATGGGATAATTATGACCAATTATCCCAATTCTAATTCTAGTAGAATTCTACTTGATTAACGCACCAAAAAAATAATACAGTTCTAGTTCTACAACAGTTCTACTTGACTAACACTATAAAAAAATATCTCATTTCCTAGTTCTATGTGACTAACACCTTAAAAATTTATCCCACAAATTATCCAAGTTCCAGTTTTAAGTTCTACATGACTAACCCCCCCTAAGCCAAATGTGCAATTAGACACCAAACTTTTGCGCGGGTGAGGAAAAAACTGTGAAACCTCATGCGATACTATTAGTGCTATCTTATATTGAAGAGGAAAGTGCAGAAGATTGTTTGGTAAATTTGTATAAATATAAGAGTTATGTACAAGCTCATGCAAGAATATTGAGGCCATCACAAATGACATAAATTTGGGACAAAAAATGGGAAGACATGTGCTACCTCCAAGTATAGTAAATAGAAAAAGCTTGGGAGCCAAAAACTGCTAGGACGGAAGATGTTTCACATCTTTTTTCATTCATGACGAAGTTGTGAGTCTCATTGCACATTTGGCTCAAGAAAAAATTAAAAGCTCATAGGAGTTGTAAAAAAAACTAGTCAAAGCAGTCCACAAAAATACCAATCTACTAGTTTAGCCCTTAATTATAACATCCATGTGTTAAACTGAATGACCTCCTGTTTGTTGGAAAAGTTGTGAAATGAAAATGAATGAACTGTGTTTAATTTTATTCTCTCTAACTGCTTAGAAGAATGTTTACAACTCTCTCAATCTCAATTATAATTTGGATTTTCTAATTACAAAAGAGAAGAGAATTGATCTGAATTCTCTCATTTGTTTAAGTCTGGTTCTTCATGGTAACGATGGAATGCCTCACTCAAATGCTCGCGTCGAGTTTGCTTTCCGTTGACGATCCGTACGTCTCCTTTTACTGGAACGATTGAAGGAACTCTTAATGAGTTTTAAGAACTCAGAACGAGTTCAAAGTCTTGTAAAAGAGTTGATTGATCTTAACCGTAATTAGTTAGACAAGCCAAGGACGAAGAAAGCTTCAAGAATCTGCTGCTGAGAAGATGATCCGAAGAAGCCGATCTTTAGATCTCCAAAATACTCAAAGATCCAAAAGATTTCTCCCTCTTCCCCCTTCGCTAAACTGATCTTTCAGTTATTTATAGGGGATTAGGGGGTGAAACTGCCCCTAAAATCGCTCCTTTGTGGGGCTCTGATCCCCTCAGATCTTGGAAAATAGTTTTGAAACCGTTCAGCTCGTGTTTGAACGAGTCAAACGCAAGAATTGCGTTCTGACATGAATTTTACGTTCAAACACAGTGTCTGCAAGCTCGGACGTAGTGTCTGGAAGCTACGTTTGGCAGCATGTTGGAAGCTGTGTTGGCAGCTTGGAAGCTGCATTTGGCAGCGATTTGGAAGCTGTGTTGACAGCTTGTTGGAAGCTGCGTTGGCGACCGAACATGAGCTACGTTTGTGGCCATGTTTGAGCTACATCCGCTTTGCGTCTTGATGTTAGTATGCGGGGAGGACCTCTGTGTCTTGATGCTGAAACGCGGGGAGGACTTCCACGTCTTGATTTGAGGAGACCGTCAATTTGTAGTCACTTTTGTCAAAGCGTTGCAAAGACCATTATCTTGTAATCTTCGTCTTGGCTCTTTAAAAATATGAGCGTCGTCAGATTGTAACTCCTAATATTGATTTTAAAGGCTATTGATTAAAGCTTTCATCAGTTGTTGTGAATGTCGTCAGATTATAACCTTCATCGATCTACGTGAAAATCTTCAAATTATAGCCTTCTGGAAGCCGTCAAATTGTAACTTCCATCATCGGTGCTTGATGAGGATCAGCTATTTGCAGTGATTTTTAGACAGCCTACAGAACCCCCTCCAAAATTTTTGAAAGTTCGCAGTTGACTTGGATGAATTTTCGGAATACTTTGGATCTCAACTTTGATCTTGGAGCTGTTGATTCCTTGTCATAAAGGAGTGGTTCTTTACACCCGATTTGAAGGCATCTTGGTTGAAAAGATTTACCCCCGAATAGTCTGCGTAGCGTGACTAGGTTGAGAGGCGGGTATAAAAAGTTCATGGATTCAAGGCATCTCAACCAGGTCCATGTTCATCAAGAGCCAGTCCTATCCAATCATGGACTGGGGGTTCCAATTCAAACCTCACAATCAGTGAGAAATTCTCGAGTCTTTACAACAGACTTGAGAGAGTTCACATCGAGAGCAAGACCGATGCAACAAGTCATTCGTTCGTTCCAACGTGAACGACTGATTCCTATGGTCCTCTCTGGATGTCAATGCTGCCTATATGCGGCCAAACAATTGGTGTTCGACCAATTTATGAACGTTGCTCTGCTCAACCAACGACGACGTTCTCGCAGGAAGAAGTCTCCAGAGACCGAATATCCTGGGGTCACTATCAATGTGATCAGCAGAGGGAAGACCTCGGGTCCTAGTTCTGATGACTCTGAGACAAGTCGTTCACCGACCGTCAGAGAAATCGCTAACGAGTTTGAAGGAATCTACCAACGCACTCGGACACGAACAGGAGCCATTCCCCCTGTCAACTATCGAAGTTTGGCTAGAGGAACCAATTCCGATGATGAGCACTCAGCCATTGCAGAGTCCCAATCATCAAGCTCTTTTGTTGAACATGAGAGCTCCGCTTATATGATGGGAAGCCATGAAGATCTTGCGAAGAGACTTGATGAGCAAGAGGCCATGCTCAAATCTCAGCAAGAGGCCATCAATGAACTCCTGGCCCTGTTGACTCAACTCGTCGCAGACAAGGCCAAATCTCAGAAGACAGATTCACCACTCAGGCAAGAATCTTCCCGAAGGGAAAGAACGTCTTCGTCCCAACCTCACACAAGCAAAGGAAAGGGAAAAATGGTTGATGACACGGCTTCTGACCAAGAAGCCCACAACCTAGAATCTTCCTCTGATGAAGGAAGAGAAGCTAAGAATGAGCAAAATCCTCAGTCGGCTAAAATCGAGGAATTGGAAGCCCGCCTAAATGTCATTGCTAACAGAAGCGAGCTCCAAGATGAGGGAGTTACCAGGCCTTATCCTACCGAATGGGATGCAGCCCCTTATCCTCTAAAATTCGAGGTCCCGACGCTACAAACTTTTGACGGCACGGGATCACCGAACCAACATATCTATCATTTCAAGTCACAGACTGGGAATGTGATATCAAACGATGCCATTCTGGCTCGATTGTTCATTGGCACCCTCAAGGGAGTTGCCTTTGAATGGTTCAGGAAATTGCCTGCGGGATGTATCCAAAAATGGACAGATCTAGAGAGACTCTTCCTATCAAGATTCTTTGAAGAGGATACAGAAGTCTCCATCCATACTCTTCTCGCCACTAAGCAGAAGAAGAGGGAGTCCGTTAAAGCCTTTGTCAATAGGTTCCGAACCACGGCTCTCCGGTGTTCGTCAGGTATGACCCAGTCTACCTTAGTAGAGACCTGTCGACACAACCTGCAGACCAACATCCTAGCTCGAATAGGGGTTGCAGACTGCCGTTCATGGAGACAACTGATCTCTCAAGGTGAACAGGCTCAAAAGATTATTGCCATGATCAAAGCTGAAGAACAGAGTAGGCAGGATCAGCCCGAGCAATCGGACCAAGCCCAATCTCAACCTGAGCAATCGGACCAAGCCCAATCTTCTCCTGAGCAATCGGACTAAGCCCGCTCTTCCCAGTCAGAATCGGAAGATACTACGGCCACTGAAGCTAATCCTCTTCAGTAGGATGTCAGGTCCAATAACTATCACGTTAACAACTACCTCTGATAGTCAAACTCGTTAGATAGTGGCCCATTAGGCGATGTGCCATGTCTAATCCTTTTCCCCCCTACACTTGTTCAAGACTGGGGGTTGGTTTATTTGTAGTTCATTGGATTATGAATAATAAATTTTCTGAGTTGTCACGTACAATAAAATACCTCTGTCAACCACAAAATCCACCAAAACTATCACGTTAACCTTTACCTCTAATAGTCCATCAACTTGTCAATCCGCTTCAATAGGATGGCAAGCCCACAAAACTATCACGTTAACATTTACCTCTGATAGTCCATCAACTTGTCAATCCGCTCTAATAGGATGGCAGGTCCACTAAAACTATCATGTTAATGATCACCTCTGATAGTCTGTTTTCTCCGGATTCCCCTATCAATCCTCTTCAAGTAAGATGGTGGGTCTATCAAAACTATCACGTTAATGATTACCTCTGATAGTCCATTCCCTCTAAATTCTCTTGCCATTCCTCTTCAAGCAGGATGGCAGGTCCACAAAACTATCACGTTAACACGTTACCTCTGATAGTCAAACTCATCAGATAATGGCCTACCTGGTGATGTGCCTCTATTCCGACTTCATGGATAGTGCCTCACTAGGTGATGTGCCTTGTCTACCTCTTTTTATTCCCCTGCTAAGTCTTAATCAAGACTGGGGGTTGGTTACTTAGAATCCACTGGATTAAGAGTAACAAATCTTTCACATCGTCAAGTTAACATTACACTTCTGACGATCATCACCCCCACAGAGTATGAATGCAGCTTGCATCACTCCCAATTTGTCACGTTAATAATACACCTCTGACAATCAGCTTATCAATCCTTGTCAATAGGATGATAGGTCCTTAAAATTGCTCGAATCGCAATATTCCCCAGCAAGACACTAAGTCTTTAAAATCTTATCATAAGTATCAGAACTCATCACTTTCGATGATAAACTCACCTAGCAAATCTCCCCAGCGAGACGCTAATTCCCAAAACCTTGTGCAAGTCACAAGTACACATTCTCTTGTCACATTAACATCATACCTCTGACAATCCACTTATCAATCCTCTTCAATAGGATGATAAGTCCCCAAAGTTGCTCCAATCGCAACACATTTTCTTGTCACGTTAACATCATACCTCTGACAATCCACTTATCAATCCTCGTCAATAGGATGATAAGTCCACAAAGTTGCTCCGATCGCAACAAATTCCCGTCATGTTAACACCAAACCTCTGACAAAATTAACTTATCGACTCTCTTCAATAGAGCGGTAGGTTTACAAACCAGTCAAGTTAACATCACACCTCTGACAACCAATCAACTTATCGACTCTCTTTAACAGAGCGATAGGTCCATAAAATACTATTAGGTTAACATCACACCTCTAACAGTCAAACCCCCCCAATGAACTTGTTAATTCTTCTTCAACAAGAATAGCAAGTTTTCATTATAACATCCCCAGTGGATTAAATATTTTCTGGAATTATCCCAGTGATAATGAAGAATTTTTCTGAATTTCACTCTAAGTGAAAATTCACGCCAAGTTAATACTATACCTCTGGCACTTCTAATTTTCTTTCAGTGTTTCAAACAACACAGGAAGAAACAATGACAAAGTCTACATATTCAATATCGTAGCTGGTGATTATCATTAAATTAATAATCTCTGAATCCATACCTTGCATGTATGGGGAATTTTATCCCGAATCCTAAGAAGGGATAATTCAACGCCTAACACGCGTTGCCGGTGAGTCTTTGACCGTAAAAAGGACAAAAAACCCACGTATTCAACATCGTGGCAGGTTGTTATTAATAACGCCGAAATCCATGCTTCACATGCATGGGGGATTTTATCTCGATCCCTAATTAGAGATAAATCTGCATCTAACACATGCTGTCGGGTAGCCTATTCCCGCAATAATAGCAAAGCCTACGTATTCAATATCGTAGCGGGTCGTTATTAATAACACCAAAATCCATACCTTACACGCATGGGGAATTTTATCCCGAATCCTAAGTAGGGATAAGTCTACGCCTAACACGCGTCGCCGGTTAGTCTTTTTCCGTGAAAATGACGAAGTCTATGTATTCAAAATCATAGCATCAAGTCTAAGAGGGTTCATTCTCTTAGCACAACGTTACATGTGGAACGGATTTAGACAATCCATGTGCTAGCCCGACTCAAACGGTAGTCGGTAAAGGCTTATCAAATCCGTTGATGGCTGAGGGTTTGCCAAAAATCCTATGTATGTTTGAAGGCCCATTAGCTTAATGGACGTGCGCCGAGACTTGAAATAGATAAGCTAAAGACAAGTCTCAAAGACTTAGTCAAAAATCACGACGCCGAGGTCACACCCCGCGTCTCAAGTTCAAAACGCCAAGGTCAGACCCGCGTTGCAAAAGTCAAGACGCCGAGGTCACACCCGCGTCTCAAGTTCAAAACGCCGAGGTCAGATCCGCATTGCAAAAATCACGATGCTAAGGTCATACCCGGGTTCCAAATTCAACAGGCAAGGGTGAGACCCGCGTCTCAAGTTTAAAATGCAGGGCTCAACCCCGCATTCCAGAAGCAGGATTATGGCACATACCTTCACACAGGTCCTACATGGCAAATCCCTTCAACCAAGATGCCTTCGAAGCGAGTGCAGAGAACGACTCCTTTACGACAAGGAATCAACAGCTCCAAGATCAGAGTTAAGATCCAAAGTATTCCGAAAATTCGTCCCAGTCAACCGCGAACTTTCGAAAACTTTGGAGGGGGTTCTGTAGGCTGTCTAAAAATCACAATAGATAGCTTATCCCCATCAAACACCGATGATGGAAGTTACAATCTGACGACTTCCAGAAGACTACAATTTGAAGACTTTCACGTAGATCGCTGAAGGTTACAATCTGACGACCTTCACAACAACTGATGAAAGCTCTAATCAACAGCCTTCACAATCAACATCGAGAGTTACAATCTGACGACTCTCACATCTCAAGGAGCCAAGACGAAGATTACAAGACAATGATCTTTACAACGCTATGACAAAAGAGATTACTCATTGATAATCTCTTCAAGGCAAGACGCGGAGGTCCTCCCCGTGTGTCAACAGTAAAACGCCAGGGTCGAACCCGCGTTATAACATCAAAACGCTAGGGCCGAACCCGCGTTACAACAAGCTAAACGCGAGCGACCCTCGCGTACGTGGGATTCAACCAAACATCGACCCACGCGTTTCCAAGTTACAACAAGTCAAACGCGAGCGACCCTCGTGTTCATTGGTGTTCAGCCAACACCCAACCTCGCGTCTCGATTCTAAGACGTGAGGTTAGGGTCCTGAACGCCAAGGTGGGCGTTTGACTCGTTCAAGCACGAGTTGAACGGTTGCAGGAACCGTTTTCCCCCACGATCTGAGGGATTTCCGCCCCACTTGGGAGCGGATTAAGGGGTCAGTTACACCCTACTTAGGAGAGATTTAAGGGGCGGTTACACCCCCTAATCCCCTATAAATAGGGATAAACTCAACTGAGTTCAGGTCCTTCTTTTGGCTGGCTTTTGGAAACGAAGACTTGGCAGCAAAGGGGGATCCTTGGAGCATTTCTAGAGCTTGGGAGATCTGCAACAGGAGCTTCTTCATCCTTGGCTTACAACCGATTTTCGATTCAAAACAACTCTTTTACAGAGTTCTTCAAAACTCATTCAGAGTTATCAACTCGTCCAGAGTTTTAAACTTGCCACGCAAGTTCTCCACAACGTCAAATCGTGAGGAGAAGATATCGTTCCAGTGAATCAAAACGTCGGATCGTCAACGGAGAGCAAACTCGACACGAGCATTCGAGGGAGGCACTCCATCGCCACCGTGAAGAACCCAGTTTTAAACAAAGGGGAGAACCAAGTTCGTTCTCCTCTCTTTTGTAATCGAATTGTAATCGGGATTAAAGGAATTCAATTCAATTTTCTTTTGTTCTTTTCATTGCAATTTTCCCACATACATGTTTGAACGAGTCAAACGCAAGAATTGCGTTCTGACATGAATTTTATGTTCAAACACAGTGTCTGCAAGCTCGGAGCAGTGTCTGGAAGCTATGTTTGGCAGCATGTTGGAAGCTGTGTTGGCAGCTTGGAAGCTGCATTTGGCAGCGATTTGGAAGCTGTGTTGACAGCTTGTTGGAAGCTGCGTTGGTGACCGAACATGAGCTACGTTTGCGGTCAGGTTTGAGCTACATCTGCTTTGCGTCTTGATGTTGGTATGCGGGGAGGACCTCCGTGTCTTGATGCTGAAACGCGGGGAGGACTTCCACGTCTTGATTTGAGGAGACCGTCAATTTGTAGTCACTTTTGTCAAAGCGTTGCAAAGACCATTATCTTGTAATCTTCGTCTTGGCTCTTTAAAAATATGAGCGTCGTCAGATTGTAACTCCTAATATTGATTGTAAAGGCTATTGATTAAAGCTTTCATCAGTTGTTGTGAATGTCGTCAGATTATAACCTTCATCGATCTACGTGAAAGTCTTCAAATTATAGCCTTCTGGAAGCCGTCGAATTGTAACTTCCATTATCGGTGCTTGATGAGGATCAGCTATTTGCAGTGATTTTTAGACAGCCTACAGAACCCCCTCCAAAATTTTCGAAAGTTCGCAGTTGACTTGGATGAATTTTCGGAATACTTTGGATCTCAACTTTGATCTTGGAGCTGTTGATTCCTTGTCATAAAGGAGTGGTTCTTTACACCCGATTTGAAGGCATCTTGGTTGAAAAGATTTACCACATAGGACCTGAGCTTCGAACGTAGGATTTTTGACAAACCTTTAGTCATCAACAGATTTGATAAGCCTTTACCGACTACCGTTTGAGTCGGGTTAGCATGTGAATTGTCTAAGTCCGTTCCACATGTAACGTTGTACTAAAAGAATAAACTCTCTTAGACTTAGTGCTATGATGTCGAATATATAAACTTGGTCAATTTCACGGGAATGGACTATCCGGCAACGTGTGTTAGGCGTAGACTTATCTTTATTTCGGGATCGAGATAAAGTCCCCATGCGTATAACGCATGAATTCTGGTGTTATTAATAACAACCTGCCACGATGCTGAATACGTAGGCTTTTCCATTTTTACAGGAATACGCTACCCGCCAGTATGTGTTAGATGTAGACTTATCTTTATTTAGGGATCAAGATAAAATCCCTCATGCGTGTAAGGCATGGATTTCGGTATTATTAATAACAACCTGCCACGATGTTGAATACGTGGGCTTTGTCGTTATTTTTTCCTGTGTTATGTTTTCACTTGAAACACTAAAAGAAAGTTAGAAGTGCCAGATGTGTAGTATTAACTTGGCATGAATTTTTACTTAGAGTAAAATTCAGGAATTTTCTTGATTATCACTAGGATAATTCCAGAAGATCTTTGATCCGCTAGGGATTTTATAATAAAACTTGCTATTCTTATTGAAAAAGTATTAACAAGTTTATTGGGGGGATTTGACTGTTAGAGGTGTGATGTTAACCTAATAGTATTTTATGAGCCTATCGCTCTATTAAAGAGAGTCGATAAGTTGATTTGGTCATCAGATGTGTGATATTAACTTGACGGGTATGTGGACCTATCGCTCTATTGAAGAGAAAGGATAAGTTAATTGTCAGAGGTTTGGTGTTAACATGATGAGAATTTATTACAATCGGAGCAACTTTGTAGACTTATCATCCTATTGAAGAGAGACGATAAGTTGATTTGGTCGTCAGAGATGTGATATTAACTTGATGGGTATGTGGACCTATCGCTCTATTGAAGAGAGTTAATAAGTTGATTGTCAGAGGTGTTTTGTTAACGTGATAAGATTGTGGACCTATCGCTCTATTAAAGAGAGATAATAAGCTAATTGTCAGAGGTTTGGTGTTAACATGACGAGAATTTATTACAATCGGAGCAACTTTATGGACTTATCATCCTATTGAAGAGAGATGATAAGTTAATTATCAGAGGTTTGGTGTTAACATGATGGGAATTTATTGCGATCGGAGCTACTTTATGGACTTATCATCCTATTGAAGATGATTGATAAGTGGATTTTGTCAGAAGTGTGATATTAACATGACAAGATTTGTGATGCAATGAGAGTAACTTTGTAGACTTATCATCCTATTAAAGAGGATTAATGAGTAAATTTTATCAGAGGTTGTAGGCTGTCTAAAAATCACAATAGATACCTGATCCCCATCACGCTTCAAACAATGAAAGTTACAGTCAGATAACTTTCGTGCCAACAAACGAGAGCTACAAACAGAGGACTTTTCACATAGATCAAGAAGGGTTACAAATCGACGACACTTCTGACAGCTGATGAAAACTCTATTCAGTAGCCTTCATAATCAACCGTGAGAGTTACAATCTGATGACTTTCACACCCCATAACAAGCGAAGATCAATGAGTAGTAGCCTTTGCGATATTGTAATGGACAAGGTTACGAGTCAACAACCTCCCCCAAAACGCAGAGTCCACCTCTGCGTTTTCCAAACTCAAAACGCATACAAACTGTGCATTCTTTAGCATCCGTTCAACTCTGCAACACGGAGTTAAAGCACAAAACGCACGGACCGTACGTTCTTCAGCAAACACCTAACTCTGCGTCTCAAAACTCAAGACGCAGAGTTGAGTTTCAGCACATAAGCGGCCTGTGCGTCTCTAATTTCCAGGACGCATGCGACCTGTGCGTTTCCCACCTCTAGCAGATATCTAACTCTGCGTCTCAAGCCTTAGGCGCAGAGTTAAGGCCCAGAACGCCAAGTTAGGCGTTTGACTTGTTCAAACACAAGCCGAACGGCCTCAAAACCGTTATCCCACATTCTGAGGGATTTTCGCCCGCTTAGGAGCGAATTTAGGGGTTGGTTATACCCCTAATCCCCCTATAAATAACCGACTTACTCAATTGAGTAAGGGGTTGACGAGTGTTGGCATCAAAACCACATAAGGTTAACAAATCTCAGCAGTTGAACCGCACGGAGGAGGAGATCTTTTCTGAAGATCAAGGAACTGATCAGCAATCAGTTAATCAAATCTAAGAGAATCCCTTCACCAACACCAGATCTACTTGGCTATCAACCGAACTTTCGGTTCTCAACAACTATTTTCAGAGTTTTCAACTTGTTCTGAGTTTCTTACACTCGTTAAGAGTTCTAAACCGAATTCATCGTATAAGTCAATCGTTCTCGTGAGATAGTACGGTCGGATCGTCAACGAAGAGCAAGTTCGACGCAAGCAATCGAAGGAGGCACTCCATCGCTACCAAGAAGAATCCAGTTTTAAACAAAGGGGAGAATCAAATTCATTCTCCTCTCTTTTGTAATCGGAATCCAAATTGTAATCGATTTTGAGAGAATACAGATCAATTTTTCTTTCATTGTCTGTTTACTGCAAATTTTCCACAAACAGAGGTGTGGTGTTAACGTGACAGGATTACATTGTGATGAGAGCAACTTTGTGGACTTATCATCCTATTGAAGAGAATTGATAAGTAACTTTTGTCAGAGGTGTGGTGTTAACATGACAGGATTTTGTACTTATGATTTGAATAAGATTTTGAAGACTTAGCGTCTTGTTGGGGAAGATTGTGATTTGGGTAATTTTGAGGACCTATCATCCTATTAACAAGGAGTAATAAGTTGATTGTCAGAAGTATATTATTAACGTGACAAATTAGGAGTTATGCAAACTGAATTCATACTCCATGGGGATGATGACCGTCAGAAGTATAATGTTAACTCGACGAGGTGAAAGATTTGTTACTCTTAATCCAGTAGATTCCAAGTAACCAACCCCCAGTCTTTATTAAGACTTAGTAGGAGAATAAAAAGGGGTAGACATGACATATTGCCTTGTGGGCCACTATCCATTAAGTCGGAATAGAGGCCCATCACCTGGTAGGCCACTATTTGACGAGTTTGACTATCAGAGTTAATTATTAACGTGATAGTTTTGATAGACTCGCCATCCTACTAAAGAGGATTGGTGGGGGAATTTAGAGGAAACAGACTATTAGAGGTGATAGTTAACGTGATAGTTTTTGGTGGATTTTATGGTTGACAGAGGTATTATATTGAACATGACAACTCAGAAAATTTATTACTCATAATCCAATTGACTTCAAATAAACCAACCCCCAGTCTTGAACAAGTGTATAGGGAAAAAAAGAGTAGACATGGCACATCGCCTAGTGGGCCTCTATCCATCAAGTCGTTCAGTGACATTGGAGTATAACAAATATGATTGGAATACGTCATACCGCAGGCTATTATCTGAAGGGTTTGGCTATTAGAGGTAACTATTAACGTGATAGCTTTGTGGACCTATCATCCTATTGAGGAGGATCGACTTTAGTGGCCGTAGTATCTTCCTCTTTTGACTGGGAAGGTTGGGTTGGTCCCATTGCTCAGGTTGATTCTGCCTACTTTGTTCTTTCGCTTTGACCATGACAATAATTTTTTGAGCATGTTCACCTTGAGAGATTAGTTGTCTCTAAGAACAATATTCTGTAACCCTCATTTATGCTAGAATGTTAGTCTGCAAGTTGTGTCGACAGGTCTCCACTAGGGTAGACTGTGTCATACCTGACGAACATCGGAGAGCCATGCTTTGGAACCTCTTGATGAAAGCTTTGATGGACTCCCACTTTTTCTGCTTAATAGCGAGAAGGGTATGGATGGATAATACTGTATCCTCTTTAAAAAATCTTGATAGGAAGAGTCTCTTTAGATCTGCCCACTTTTGGATATATCCCGCAGGCAGTTTCATGAACCATTCAAAATCAACTCCCTTGAGGGTGCCAATGAACAATCGAGCCAGTATGGCATCATTTGATATTACATTCCCAGTCTGTGACTTGAAATAATAGATATGTTAATTCAATGATCTCGTGCCATCAAAAGTTTGTAGCATCGAGACTTCGAACTTTAGAGGATAATGGGTTGTATCCTATTCAGCAGGATAGGGTCTGGCAACTCCCTCGTCTTGGAGCATACTTCTATTAGCAATGACATTGAGGCCGACTTCTAATTTTTCCATTTTGGCAGACTAGAGATTCTGCTCGTTCTCCATCTCTCTTCCTTCATCAGAGGAAGATTTCAGGTTGTGGGTTTCTTGGTCAGAAACAACACCATCAACCACTTTTTCCTTCTCTTTGCTTGTAAGGGGTCGGGATGAAGACATTATTCCTCTTCGAGAAGATTCTTGCCTTAGCGGTGAATTTGTCTTCTGAGAATTGGCCATGTCTACGACATACTGAGTCATCAGGATCTGGAGTTCATTGATGATCTCCTGCTGTGCTTTGATTATGGCTTGCTACTCATCAATTCTCTTTTCCAAACCATCATGGTTTCCTGTCATAAGAGTAGAGCTCTCATGTTTTATAAAAGAACTAGAGGATTGGGATTCTGCGAAGCTGAATGCTCATCATCGGATGAAGCCAATCTTCAATAATCGACAGAAGGTATGACTCCCTTACGAGTTTGGGTATTTTGGTAGATTCCCTCGAACTCATTTAGGATCTCTTTGAAGTTTGGAGACCGGTTCATCTCTGACTTATCAGGACTAGGGATTGATGACTTCTCCCTGTCGACAATGTTAGAAGTGACTCTAAGGTAGTCATCCTCCAATGTATTCTTCCTGTGAGAACATCATCGGTTATTGAGCAAAGTGACGTTCGTTGGTCGGTCGAACACCAACAGTTTGGCTGCATGTGAGCAGCATTAAGATCCCAAGAGGACCGTAGAAATTAGTCGTTCACATTAGAATGAACGAATGACTTGTTGCATCGGTCTTTCTCTTGATATGAACACTCTCAAATCTATTGCAAAGACTCGAGAAGAATTATCTATTGATCGTGAGGTTTGAATTGGGACCCCCTGCCTATGATTGGATAGGATTAGCTCTTGGTGAACATGGATTTGGTTGAGATGCCTTGAATCCATGGACTTCTTATATATGCCCCTCAATCTAGTCATGCTACGTAGAGTATCCGGAGGTCTAGGGGGGTGGCGCGACCCTGGCCGGGGGGTCCGGAGGGGGTAGACAACCCCCCGACGGGGTTCGAGGTAGCGCCCTAAAGCTTCACGGTATACACCAGGTTCTGTATTGGATTTTGTTACCCGAACGTATGCCTGAGCTCCAGGTTTTGCTGGTAAAACGCAGTCTTGAAGTCTATGTTTTGGTTCTAAAACGCATGCCTGAGAGTTGCGTTCAGTTTGTACAATGCGCCACTAAGGGCTGCATTCAGTTTTATTCACACAGAGCCTATGTTTGGGCTCATAGACGCGAGGCTTACATTCTGAAGAAGAAACACAGAGCATAGGGTTGTTGGCCTTCTTATTTTGATGATGTTTAACAAACAATTTATGACTAATACTGTTTGTCTAGTGTTTGTGTTTATTTATTCATTGTAGATAAACAATATGTTGAAGGATGGATGGAATTGTGCTTTAACGATCATATCCAATGAAGGTTGGCGGAATAGTGGGTGAAGCCTATGCAATTCAAGTTGAAGATCCAAGTTCTAGCTTCATCCGCAATGTGTACCAAGTCAAGCTCATTGAAGATCAAGATCAAGCTTGGGTAACATTAGTTTAGGTTTATATTATGTGTGTTGCTATTTTAAGCTCAATATTATACACACATATTATATTGGTTTCCTTGTATATATATAGTTATATATATATATACAACACAAGCTTTGTTTATATATAAGCCAAGTATTCAAGCTCCACGATGATCTGCTCAAGAGACTTCTTCTTTGCTATCGAAAGAGAAGGTGAATTGGAGTTGATTTGAACCGAAAAGTCGGTTAATAAGCCAAGTATTCAAGCTCCACGATGATCTGCTCAAGAGACTTCTTCTTTGCTATTGAAAGAGAAGATGAATTGGAGATGCCCTTTGCTACTCTCTAGATCCGAAAAATATTTAAGGATCCAAAGATAATCCGCCAGCCCCTCTGAAGCTCCTCTAGATAAAAAAAGCTGATCCCTTAACTCAATTGAGTTTCTGGTATTTATAGGGGATTAATGGTGGTAACTACCCCTTTAATCCGCTCCTAAGTGGGGCGGAAATCCCTCAAATCATGGGGGGGAAACGGTTCCTGGAACTGTTCATTTCGTGCTTTGAACGAGTCAAACGCTGAAAGATAACGTTCAGGGTCCGAACTCTACGTTTTAGACTAAAAACGCAGAGTTGGGCCTATTTTGGGTGGCTGAACGCACATGCCACAATGCGTTGTAAATCTAAAACGCAGAGTTGGGATGCAAAGATAAACTCTGCGTTTTAGACCTGAAAAGCAGAGTTGGAACACAGAGATGAACTCTACGTTTTGGACTTGAGACGCAGAGTTGGAACACCGAGATGAACTCTGCGTTTTGGACCTGAGACGCAGAGTTGGAACACAGAGATGAACTCTGCGTTTTGACTCCGGAATATAGCCACGACCTCTGCGTTTCGAGTTTGGAACGTAGCCACGACCTCTGCGTTTCGAGTTTGGAACGCAGCCATGACCTCTGCGTTTTGAATCTCAAATGTGGCCACGACCTCTGCGTTTCGAGTTTAGAACGCGGGCATGACCTCTGCGTTTTGAGTTTAGAACGCGGGCGTGACCTCTGCGTTTTGAATCTTGGATGCAGAGGTGAGCCTCTGGCGAGCTCGGTGAACTTCAGCCTAAGTCCAATGTTCAGACGAAGTTCAGTCCTGCAGACGGACTTCAGAACATAACTTGCTGTGAAGAACAGGTCATAACTTTCAAACCGCAAATCAGAATTGGACGAATTATATATGAAAATCGGCTATCTCGACGAGACAGAGCCGACCAAATCAACCCTATAGGGTTCGGTTTGCTCCGTCAATTTTGCCAAATTCCTTACGGTTTGAGAGATATCTGCGTTTTAATATGAAGAGACCATCGATTTGTAATCTCTTTTGCTAGAACGTTGCAAAAATCGTCACCTTGTAACCTTCGTCTTGGCTCCTTGAAAATATGAGAGTCATCAGATTGTAACTCCCGATGTTGATTGTGAAGGTTGTTGAATTAGAGCTTTCATTAGTTATTGTGAAGGTCGTCAGATTGTAACCTTCTACGTGAAAGTCCTCAAATTATAGCCATCTGGAAGTCGTTGAATTATAACTTTCATCATCGGTGTTGATGGGGATTAGCTATCTATTGTGATTTTTAGACAGCCTACAAAGGTCTTTTTTAAAAACCAGTTTTATAGCATGTTTATTATCATGTCTACAATTATCTCCCAAAGTTTCAATTTTTGGAATTTATTTGGTATTTTTTAACATGGTTTAAAGTTGAGTTTTTCTGTGCATTTCAGATCTGTGCACATTTAGTCGACTCACGAAGCGCAGCGCAGTTATGATTTTTCGTCTGCTGAGTCGACTCATATAAGTCGACTCATAAGTTGACTTATCAGAGAGCCGTTGCACAGTAACAGTTAGTTTTTTGTTTTGTTTGTTTATGGGTTTTTGGTCTTTTTTCTTGGGAGTTTTGCTAAAGTTTTGTATGGGTATAAATACCCCTTGCTCTCATCTTTCACAACTATCTAAGAAATATTTTAAATAAGTTTAAGAGAGTTTTAAAAGTTTGTTTAAGTTTGTTTAAGTTTGTTTAAAGGTGTTTAAAGCCTTGTTTCAAAGTTTCAATTTTGTGAAGATAATTTCACAAGAGGAAGAAGAGATCATCCTTTGGTGTTTGAGCTTCAACTCATCTCTCTCTCTCTCTCTTGATCTATAGAGAAGTTTTCCTAAACTCATTCTAGCTATTTATTGTTTTGTTTCTAATTTTCATAAGCTAGATTTATATTGAGTTTAGTTAAATTGTTTTTATTGAATCTCTTTGTTCACACACAACCTTTTGAGTTTATAGTATTTACATTCATAGTATAATTTGGGTTGTGGGGTTTGTGACTTAGAGTTGTGCCTAATTAAGTTCTCACATTGTTTAGAGAACAATCATTTGTTGTGCTTAATTTGTGAAGTTCACTTTGTAATACACTTGTACATCGAGAGGAGTGTGTGGTGAGGGCGGAGTCGATACCGAGAGGAGTGGTGTCAGTGGCCTAGTGAAAGGTGATAATTCCGAGTAATTGAGAGAGTAGATACGTGAGGACCAACACTTGAGGTTGTAGCTTGTGTATGTACTGTGTGAGGATTTGTGAGAGTTGTCGGTTGACTTGATAACCGAGTGTGTAGAGTTTTCGATTAGCTAGAAAACCGAGTGTGTAGAGTTGTGTAGTGGATTCTCCTCGAGAGTGAGGAGCGGGGACGTAGGACGAAAGGTCCGAATCTCATGAACATATAGCGTGTTTGGTTTGCATTAGCACACTTATAACTATTCATCTTATAGCATATTGCATCTTGTTTGTTTCACCCTTGTGATAGTTTATATATCCTTGCATACATCATATAGTATATCTCATTGCTAGGATATATCACCTTTGTTCATATTGTATATTCTTGCTCATAACTAATTGTATATCATCTTGTAAGAACATATTTGTTAATAAGTTTTAAATTAGCATAAAATCAGATTAGATTAGCATAAACCCTATTTACCCTCCCCCCCTCTAGGGTTCTTTCATAGCGACCTTAGGGTCTAACAAGGGTCGCGTTTAGGCTCACAAACACGAAACTCGTGTTGACTTGAGGACCGAAATTCTCGGAGATGTGCTCATCGTAGGGATCTCCTCCTTTGTCGAGCGACATTCTTCTTAGACTGCTTCAAGGCCTTTGTAGTGACGTCACCATCTGTGTTAATCAAGTTTGTCGCCTCAATAGGCCTCTTGTGACCTGATACCCATCGTCTTGGCGCAGGTTTGGCTAAAGCTAAGCCCACTCTATCAGAGGAGGGGCTGTCCGAGCAATCTAGCCCAAAGGAGAGATCTTCCTTGGGAGATTTGGTTGTACTTGGAGCAGTTAGAGCTTTAGTCTCTTTGGAGACTTTGTGGATCTTGCGTATAGCCTTAGGGCTAAGGGATCTAAAGAAAAGAACTTCCTCATACTTGGTTTGATCAAACTCAACAATAAGAGTTTCGACGGTTGTTCTAGCGAGATTGACATCAGATTGCATCACCACTTCTTCGTCAGTGAACCTAGTCCCCATCAAAGTCGGCATCTTTTGTTTGTTAGAAAATTTATGAAATAAAAATGAAAGAACCGTGTTTAATTTTATTCTCTCTAACTGCTTAGAAGAATATTTATAACTCTCCCAATCTCAATTACAATTTGGATTTCCTGATTACAAAAGAGAAGAGAATTGATCTGAATTCTCCATATTGTTTAAGTCTGGGTTCTTCACGGTAGCGATGGAATGCCTCTCTCGAATGCTCGCGTCGAGTTTGCTTTTCGTTGACGATCTGTACGTCTCCCTTTACTGGAATGATTGAATGAACTCTTAATGAGTTTTAATAACTCAGAACGAGTTCAAACTCTTGTAAAAGAGTTGATTGATCTTAATCGTAATTGGTTAGACAAGCCAAGGACAAAGAAAGCTCCAAGAATCTGCTGCTGAGAAGATGATCCGAGGAAGCCAATCTCTAGATCTCCAAAATACTCAAAGATCCAAAAGATTTCCCCCCTTCCCCCTTTGATAAACTGATCTTTCAGTTATTTATAGGCGATTAGAGGGTGTAACCACCCCTAAAATCGCTCCTTTGTGGGGCTGTGATCCCCTCAGATCGTGGGAAATGATTTTGAAACCGTTCAGCTTGTGTTTGAACTAGTCAAATGTAAGAATTGCGTTCTTGCATGAATTCTGCATTCAAACATAGTGTCTAGAAGCTTAGACGCAGCGTATGGAAACTACGTTTGGCAGCGTGTTGGAAGCTACGTTTGGCAGCAATTTGGAAGCTATGTTGGCAGCTTGTTAGAAGCTTCATTAGCGGCCGAACGTGAGCTATGTTTGCGGCTTGGTTTGAGCTGCATCCGCGGTGTGTCTTGATGTTAGTATGCGAGGAGGACCTCCGTATCTTGATGCTAAAACACGGGGAGGACTTCCGCGTCTTGATTTGAGGAGACCGTCAATTTGTAGTCTCTTTTTGTCAGAATGTTGCAAATATCGTTATTTTGTAATCTTCATCTTGGCTCTTTGAAAATATAAGAGTCGTCAGATTGTAACTCCCGATGTTGATTGTGAAGGCTGTTGATTAGAGCTTTTATCAGTTATTATGAAGGTCATCAGATTGTAACATTCATCGATATACGTAAAGGTCTTCAAAATTTAGCCTTTTGGAAGCCGTCGAATTGTAACTTCCATCATTGGTATTTGATGGGATCAACTATCTGTAGTGATTTTTAGACAACTTACACCTCCTAAGCTCCTGGCCCTAGGTAGTAGTCTTTGTACCTAGAGTCTCCTCCATTCTTCGGTTGTCTCCCTTATCTGAAAGTTCATCCAAATCCATGTACTTGGATCCACCTGCATCCTTAGTGTTACTCTCACTGCTTTGGCTATCCTTGGCATTGTCCCTGTCCTTATACATCACCTCTTCATTAAATATGATATTTCTACTCCTGATGATCTTCCTATTCTTATCATCTAACAGATGATATCAGAACTCATTAATGTTGTATCTAATGAATATACACTTCTATGACTTAGCTTCTAGCTTGTCCCTGATATGGTCACTGATATGAACATATGCCACGCAACTAAAGACTCTCAAGTGTGAGAGATTAACTTTTTTCCCACTCCAAACCTCTTCTAAAATCCCAAAATATAATAGAACTGATGACCTATGATTAATCAGATAAGCTGTTGTATGCATCGTGTCTGCCCAAAATGTCTTAGGTAGACCTGCATGTAGACGCATGCTCCTTGTACGATCTGTCAACGTTGTGTTCATCCTCTCTGGAACGCCATTCTATTGCGGTGTTCCTGGAGTAGTCCTCTCTAAACGAATCTTATTCAGAGTACAGAACTTCTTGAACTCCTCCAGCTCATACTCTCCACTATTGTCTGGACTTAGACACTTCACCTTCTGATCTGTCCCATTCTTCACCATGGATTTTCACTTTTTGAAGATCCCAAACACCTCTGACTTGTGCTTCATGAAGTATAACCACACCTTTCTCGATTGATCATCGATAAAGGTGACATAGTATGTCAAACTGCTAAGAGAAGACACACTAGCTGGACCACATACATCTATATGAACAAGCTCTAGCTTGTGAGCTTTGGAGGTCTTCCACTCTTATGAAAGCTGACCCTCTTCTGCTTCCCGTAGATGCAGTCTTCACAAATACCAACTTCTACTGAATCGATACCGGTTAGCTTTCCTTGAGAGTGTAGGATCTTCATACCCTTATCGCTCATGTGTCCCAACCTATTGTGCTATAGATCTGCACTCTCCTTGCCAGTTGTAATTACAAGGGTGTCACTCGCATGTGTAGATAGGTAGAGTGTTCCAGTTTTGTTCCTATAGGTAATGTAATGGCCGTAAATTTCTAATACGGGTTTAAATAATTTTTTGGTATTTAAATATTAAATATTATTTTTCTAAAAGAGTATTTGTATTTTTCTCAATTTCTTTAGAATTTTCTACGATTTAAAAATACGGTATTATGTTATTTTAATAGTTTTGCTAATTATAAATTTAATTGTTTTGGTAAAATTTTTAAATAAATAGTTAATTATTCATTATTGTTATTGTTATTATTATTTTGACCATAAATTTTAATATTTATTATGAATAAATTTTATGATATTTTTAAATTATTTAAGGGGGTATTTTTCCCTGTGTTTTTTCCTCTCACCGGTATTTCACTTTCTATCTTTTTCTCCCCCTAAAACTCTCCCCAATTCACGCAAATCCCCACCTCGTGTTTCCCCCAACTCTCAACCCACATCCTCCCAACCACCCTATCACGTACTCTCTCTCTCTCTCGTTAAAATCTTCCTCAGATCTCACACTCAATCTATCTCTCTCTGACACTCTCTCTCTTCTCTATTATTCTCTCTCACTCTCTTTCTCTCTCCAATCTTTTTTTAATTCCATAATAGCTCTTCCCCATAAATCAGTACCCATCTTTTCTCTCCATCTCTCTCACCGTACTCCCTCTCTCCTCCATTTCCCAAAAGCTTGAGCCAGCTCCCCCATTTCTCGTTCTCTCTCTTCTTCTTCACGCCCAAACTTCTCCTCACCTCGCCCCCGCAGCCGCCGTCACCCAGCAACACCGCCCACAACAACCCCCTCCACCCACCGCTGCTCACCGTAGCGACGCCTTCAAACCACAAGCGCCAGCTCGAACGCTGCCTCGAGCTCGCCCAGCCGCCATGCCGACCTCCGCAGCCGCCCCTACCCTACCGCTCGCCTTCAGCCTCAAACCGCAGCCCCCAACCACCTTCGCGGCCCTCAACCGAGCTGCGTCAGCCTCTGCCTCTGCCCTCGCTGACGTCGTTCAGCCGTTGCGCCGCCGCTCACCCACAAGAGCTCTGCCTTTGCCTCCTGAGCCCTCCTCCAGTAGCCGCCCAGCTCTTCCTGAGCTCCGACGTCGTGCCCTCCTCTCTCTCGTCGCTAAACCCCGCCCGAGTAGCTCGAGTTCCGACCTGAGCTCTGCTGCAGCCAAGCCACTCGCCGTCGCCGCCCCAAGCCCGCAACCCAGCTCCGCCTCCTCTCCTCCTTCTTCTCCACTGCTCTCCGGCCACCTCAGCGTCTTCCTCGCTACCCTCCGACAACCAGCCGCCCAGCCACCTCTTGCACCTCCTTGCTGACCACCATCCACCCCTCAAATCCTCCAAACCCGAACAGCCCAAGCCAACCACCTCCGCCTCGCCGATCAGCGCCTCCCCTCTTCTTTCCAGACGTCTGGCAGCAGCCACCTCGTCGTTGATGTCCTCCTACTCCATCGCTGTAGTCCCTCGACAGTCCTCTCCTCGTCGTCGACATCGAGACGTTCGATAAAAACCCGAGGCAAGATCTCGCATCCATCTTGGTTTTAATTAATGATTAATATCGTGTTATTATGATGATTAGATATAGATAAATTATTTTATAGTAATATTATTGTTAGTATGATGATTTAATATGTTTAAATTATTATTATGGTTAATACGTATTTTTGAATATCTGTGTGGAATGATGATTGCGAGCGCACCGTGAAAATTATACTAATAATATTGTTAATTGTATTTTTAAGAATTTCGGACATGAAATGACCAGTTATGTGCTAAATTAGAATTTATGGAATTTTATCGAAAAGAAATTAATTAATGAAATTTATAAAATAGAAGAATATTACTTTTCATGCAGAAAGGAATTTTTATGTTATATTAAATAATTTTTTTAATTTTAAATTAGTTATAATGAGAAATAGTTTTAAAGAATAATTTTTAGAAAAAGAATATTATTATTTATGATAGTATGGCTGTTCGTCGTAGAGCGTGACATTTCATGTACAAAACGACATCGGTTTCTAGATTTCTTTTTACTGTGTTATTATATTAGAGAATACGTAAGTACGGATAATTTGTATGAGAAATTCGGACATTCAGCGGTAGATAATAACAAAGTCCACTCATGTATTATATTCATGCTGTATTTTGTTTATGCATTTCATGTTCATTATAGTTCTCTTTTCTGCTTCATAAATCTGCATAATCACGTTTAACATGCCTTACTATATTCATGATCTGTTGATGTGTTAAGAACCTTAGTAGTTCATGACTTAGTGATCTTGTGCGTCATGAACAGACCTAGTAACACGTGTGAGTGTTGACTGAGTCTAGGTGGTGAACCCGAATTTAATAGGAATTATGATTATTCGATTAGAGAATACAAGAGAGTTGGGATGGGAAAGTCTTAGTTCGCATGATCGAATGTGATTGTTGACTTAACTTCCAGGCCGCACCAGAGACCTGTTTCATCCTGGGGCTGGTTTGATGGATCAAGTGACCTGTTTCGCCACTTGGATCCGTGACCTGTTTCGTCACCTAAGCTTTGCCTGAGTTCGGACTGGGCCGAGATCGGATTGCGTGTAGTCCTCTAGCCGCCTGTTTCGCAAGATTGGATGCGCGTAGGGGATGGTGAACAGTCAGTCTTCCGGTAATGCGAACTTGGACCTATTTGAGAGATGGACCAGTGAGTCTTAGGATGATTAGTATTCGACCCAGTTACCGTTTCCACACAGCTGTATGTTATCATTATATTTCTAGTTACATGTACCATTGTCCTTCACATTAGTATTATTACTGTCATAGCATGGGTCATGCGACCGTTTTTTACTTGTTCATGTGAGATCTTGCCATGTACCATACACGCTGACGTACACTTGTTTTCTCTGGTGTGCGTCAGACTTAGGAGACGAACATGTTCAGTTCGATGATGCAGCCGAGCTAGTGTATGCCCAGCCAGAATGTCCTTCTGATGGAGTGGAGGAACATAGACGTGCTTTTCTTTCTGTAGTAGCGGATAGAACACTCTTATAGTATTTTCTTTAGTTGAGGAAAGATTTGGTTATTTTTTTTGTATTTCCTTTTACTATGGACTATGTATTTCTTATTTTCTAGTTGAACTGTGGTTGTAGTAAGGGTATGTTGAACCCATATTTTATGTATGGGATGATCGGTTGATGATATGTTTATTTCTTATTTTGGGTTGTCTTTATATTCTTACTATTCTGATCGGGGACCTGTGATTGAGATTTGTATATTTAACGCTTAGCGTATTGGGTTGAGAAGAAAAGATAAAAAATGATAGTATATATTTCTTCTTAATCTAATACGTCGCGGGCTTGCTCGCGTCCAGGTTTCCCGATATTTTGGGAAGCGGGACGTGACAGGCAACCACCATAGTACCGTTGGATATTTTCTATGAATCCCCGATAAATGTTGTAACATAGCCTTCTGCTCCAAGCTGGCCAACCGAAATAAGATTCCTCTTCTGCTTCGGTACATGTCTGATATTCTTCAGATTCTGTTACGCCCTGCTTCCCAAAATACCCGAGAATCAGAACATGAACAAGTCCACGACGTATTAGATTAAAGAGAATAAATAAAAGAATCGTTTCTCCTCAACCTAATACGCTAAGCGTCTGGAAATAAATACAATACAAAGATACAAGTCCCCGATCACAATCAGCAAGAATATAATAGACAAACTCAGAATAAAATAATACATATCATATCACAAATGAATATCATCCAACATATAATATCTGGGTCAAACATGCCCTTATACATATCTGAACAAAGGAATACTAGAGAAATGTAATATATAATGATCAAGCGGAAAAAGAAATTCTACAAAAGCAAACTGAAAGGAATAACTAAGCTTCAGTTCTTCTTCTGCTCCGTCCGCTAGGCACTCCTGCTGAGAATACTCGGGCTCTAACGCATCTCCAAGATGAACATGTTCTTCCTCTAAGTCTGACGTACACCAGAGAAAACAGGTGTACGTCAACGTGCATGGCACATAGCAAGACCCCGCAAAACAAATAGAACGAACGAAAACCCAAACGAAAAACGATATGGTAACAAAAAAAAATACAACTGAAAATCCAACAAAATCAACATGCAAATTCACTTCTAAAACCTGATAAACTTAAAGCTAACCACATATAGTAACCAGGTCGAATACTAACCATCCTAAAACTCACTGGTCCACATCTCATTTAGAGTCAACGCTCATATCAATGGATAACTGACTGTTCACAAATCTCCTACGTGCATCCAATCCCACTACACATGCGGCCAGAGGACTACACGTAAACTGTTTTCTGCCTGGTCCGAACTCAAGCAAAACTCGGGTGACGAATCAAATTCCCATTGACTAAAGTGATGTACACACTTCACTTTAGCCCTACAAACCAACCCCAGTGGCGACACCAACCACTGGCGTGAGCTTGGAAGATACATCAACAGTCACATCCGATCACATGAACATTAACTTCCCCATCCTCACTCTTCTTGTTTTTCTAAGTCAACCATAATCCTCATTGAAACTCAGGTTCACCACCTAAACTCAGTCAACACACTCACACATGTCACTAAGTCTGTTCATGACGCACAAGGCTACTAAGTCATGAACTACTAAGGGTTCTCAAACACAGCATGGACAATACATAATAGACATGTCAAATACATTAAATAAATGCAAAATGTGAAATGTGATCATAAACAGTAAAAATATACATGCAGTCTGGTTTCATCAATATCTCGTTATCCAGCCCTCTAAACTATTCATACAAAATCATAAATTACTTCAAATCCAAAATAGATAATTCTTTTTGCAAATAAGTTCCTTTAAATCATCATAATTATATAAAATGATTCTTTTTCCAAAATAATTCCTTTTAAATTATTATAATTTTTCTAAATGATCCGTTCTCAAATAAATTCTTTTTAATTAATATAATTATCCAAAAATGATTCCACTACTGAAATAAATTCTTTAATTCATAATAATTATTCTAAAATAATATTTTCTCAAAATAGTTTAACAATTCAAATAATCCATTTTTTCAAAATAAATTATTTCAAATTATTTATTAAATAATTATTCAAAACCAACTCTTTTTCCAAATAATCTCTTTTCTCATCATAATAATTCTAATTAATCTAGAAAAACATTAATTTATCATTTGAAATCATTTAATATCGTCATCAACAGTCTACGAAGATAATAACAATTCATAATTAAACTATGCAAATAATTTATAATAAATGTAAATATTCAAACTACGAAACAGGGAGAGAGGGATCTTGCCTCGAGTTGTGTCAAACGAATCGACGCTGACGGTGCGGGTCCACGGTCTGATCTGGGCGCGGGTAGGAATGACGGTGCGGCACGTCGGCGCTGCTGGAGACCCGATAGAGGTCGATGGGGGCTAAGGGAGGCTGTGGTGTCATATCTGGAGCTTGGTGGCTTGGAGGAGGCGACATGGGGTCGTGCAGGTGGTGGAGCTCGACGGCGACGCTGGAGGTGTTCGTGTGGAGGGCTGCTGCAGAGGGTTGGACAGCTACGTGGGCTCAACGTGGGGCTGTGGGCAAGGAGCAAGTTGGGGCGTGAGGGGTTGCGGGTTGAGGGGGTGACATAGCTCGGGGTCAGTGGTAGTCGAGGAGGTGGGCGCGGGTTGCTTTGTCGGTGTGGTGGTGTTCACTGGTGGTTGTGGAAGCGGTCGTTGGTGTCGAGGACTGGTTGTCGACGACGAGTTGCTGGAGGGAGGCCGGTGGATCGAGAAGAAGTGAAGAAGGAGGATGGGGCTTGGATATGGCGGCACTGGAGGTGGCTGTCGGGTGCTGGTAGCGGGCGTTGGCGGCTTGAGTTGGCGGTGGGCGATGGTCGGCTAGCATCGGGTTAGCCGGCGAAGGGAGGAGGGAAGAGGACGTAGGGGTGGGGAGGTGGCGGAGGGCGCAGGTCGAGGTTGGGTTCGGGGTGCTGGGGGGCGTGGAGCTCGTCGGAGCTGGAGGAGCGATGCGGGGAGAGGGGAGGCCAACGGCGAGGTTGAGCATCAGAGGGTTCTGAGAGAGGGAGAGGAGATAGGAGAGAGAATGGAGAATGAGGGCGGCGTTAAACACGAGAGAGGGAGAGAATATATATATATATATATATATATATATATATATATATATATGTGTGTGTGTGTGTGTGTGTGTGTGTGTGTGTGTGTGTGTGTGTGTGGAGAGAGAGAGAGAATTAGGGTTTTGAAAAAAAATATGAAAAATTAAATAATTGCGTGAAAATTATCTACACATAAAATGTACCAGATATGGTATTATAACCGAAAATACGCAACAGTAGAAATAATGCAAGAAATTACACAATTAAACAAGAACAATTAATAAAAAAAATATAATTTACTTATATTTAAAATTAAATAATTATAGGATAATTATCTACACAGCAAAACGTACAAGTTATACTAATACGATAGCTAATATGCAATAATTAAAATAATACAATAATTTATACAAATAATATGTAATTAATAATTCAACTTAATACATGAAATAATATGTAATAGTAACAATAATATAACGTATTATTTAAAATAGTACGTAATAGTATCAATAATACAATAGATTAATTCTAGAAATTTTCACCACACAAAATTAATTTATAAATATTAAAATCATTCAAATAAATATAAAACTTGGATTTTAAATCATAGAAAATTGTAGAAAATCAAGAAAAATACAAATACACTTTTAAAAATAATAATTGAATATTTTAAAATACTAAAAAATATTTTAACTAGTATTAAAATTCACGGTCCTTACATTCTACCCCCTTAAAACAAATTCTGCCCTCGAAATTAAAATAAAAGTAATGCAGAAAGAATCCAAGGATAGAGATATGGAACGATATCCATAAACAGAGGAGAATGTAAAACAAAAACGACACAAGGTAAGATATAAGATGTGACAGCTAAGATATCGCTATCGCATTTCAGACTCGCAACAAAGTCCAAACAAATACTATGATACGAACATATTTAACTATATGAACTTGTTATACAGTACTTGTAAATATATAAGCAATCTAATCATTATAAAGTATAAGATAAACAATAATATAGAATCAAAACAAATAGGTACAATATAAATAAACAATCATATAGAGTGAAGCATACAAATAATATACAAGCATTCATAGAAACAAAGCAGAAACAAATTAAGTAAGAATAAAGTCAAGTAAGAACAATAAATCTAAAACAAATGCAAAAATAAGTCAAATACAAAATTAACAGACAGAAACATAAACAACGTAATAAGAAAAGTCAAAAAATCTAAAATACATAATAGTTTAAACAAAACATAATAACAAGGTATAATAATGGTTAATCAAAAACAAAAAGAAATTTAATTATGAAAAACACAATCAATACAGGTTCAAACTAAAGATATTAAAAACACAATGTAAGATATAAAATCAATAAAAACGAGTAAACGAGCAAAAAACGAACATCAACAGGATCATATAACAAAATAGAATGATATACTAATAAGTATAAATCAAAGATAATATGAAAAGCAATCATAAAGCAATTAGAATAATAATACATACAAAATAAACACAAATAAAAGAATACATATTTAATTGATGGAATGATGAAAAGTAGTCTGAAACATAAAAAATATACAAAGACAGTCAAGTATAAATAGCTAAACATAATTATTAAAATAATTATACAATTAAATAATCATGTAAAGCAGCATGCAAAATTTAGCAGGTAAATAATTCATTACACAAATATTGGGAATTTACAAATTGTATACACAGAATTTAAAATGCAACAAACAATATAATTATATAAAAATAAGCAGCACAATGCAAGTGGAATATTAGAAGGTAATTGAACATAAACCAAAAAGATATGATATACAAAACAATACAAAGCAGACAATCATGGAAGGATAAGGTAATATGACACAACAACATATAAGAAATGAATTATATGTAGTATATTGTTGATGCTCGTAAACAAATAGTCGATTGGGGTTTCAGAGTTACTAGATTGTCGAGAGATTGGGTAGTCGAGAGGGATGAGGGGCCGCTTTCCTTCTTCGACTTTATGTCTGATTCTTAGAACTCGGGGCGAGTAGATCTCCTGTACACATAAGAATCACCGGAGTACGGTACTTGTTTCCCTCGTGGTAACTCCGACGATCAAGTCAGCTAAATAACTTAGGTGGATTCGTGGGAGAATAGGGTATCTCCTTAATATACAACTATAGAATTTCTTTTTTGTAGTCAGAAAGTTTGAACCTCCTTTTAGGATGAATAATGTCTTTATTTATAGAGGATGCCAAGAGCAAAATAGGTATTTTAGTGAGAAGGCGGCTCATGATGATAATGACGGGTGAGTTGGAGGCTGAGTCCCCCCTGCCTAACATGCGTCAGTTGATGAATGATGGGGGTCACTTCAGTAGCATAGGGACTCAGCAACTGATGAGGCTTGTCAGTGGGTGACGTGGGATCACTTCTGCAGCATAGGGACCCTGCAGCTGTCGTGGCTTGTCGGCAGGCGATGTGGGGTCACTTCTGCAGCATAGGGACCCTACAGCCATCATGGAGTCATAATGGTGTTTATAATTAGTAAGATAAGGCTGAGAAATAATGTTCTGAGTCAGCCTTGGAGGAAGAGTCAGCTGATTGCTGAGTCACAATCTTTGGGCCGACTGCGTCTGCCTTTCGATCGTCTTTAGGGAACGAGGTCGGTTCGACCGAGTTTGTTCTTAGGACAACATGCTTGTGAGGAACAGGGGACACTCTATAACAGTCAGCCCCTTTCACTTGGATGCGGCTGTGGCCGGGTGCAAGGGAAAAATAAAGGAATAGAGACTGAGTAGAGATGATTCTGACAGTGGAGTGGTGTCCTTTCTAGACATTTGGACGTGTGACATCATCAGACGTTATTAAGGTTGCCTAGGTTATCTTGTCAGATCATGGTTTCTTCGAGAAAAGGAGGCGAAATGTCATTCGATAGCATTTCAAATTCTGATGCTAGGTTTAAGCCGTGGGATGGGAAGGGCACTTTAGATATGTTGATAGCTATAAAGTAGGAGCCGTTTGAAATCCTCATCCGATCCAACTGCTCCTCTTCCTCACCCTTCTTCTAATTTTGTCTTTCCTGCTGATTGCTCCCTAGTCTCTTTATGGATATGAAAGGGGTGCCTCATCGGGATTACCTGGAGATTATCCACTCGAAGGTGACCTCGGACCAACTAAAGACAATGTCTGCAAAGTTTGACATTCCTAGGGAATATAAGTTGTCCCTCTCGAAGGGAGCAGAGGCCATTTATGACCATGGGCTAGGGCAGCACCCGCTCTATCTAAACCATTTGGAGTGCGGTCTGAGATTGCATTTGCCTCCATTCTTGAAGCAATTGTTTGAGGATTTAGGGGTTTCGCCGGCACAAATGAAGCCGAATGCCATAGCCATCACGGTGGCTTTCGTGGTTATATGTAGTTGGTTAGGCATCAAACCTATGATGAAGCTTTTCGCTTATTTCGTGGTTGTAAAGGCAAGTCAGAAAGAGCCCCATTACTACTTTCAGATGTCAGGGCCCTTCAAGTTGATCGTAGACCTCCCCGATTCTCATAAGGAATGGAAGGATGCGTTTGTGTGGGTGGCCGGGGAGGATTTAGATAGGGGTGTCCATCTGGGCCGGCCCGGCCTAGGAAACCGGGCCTAGGACGGGCAAAACCGAAGCCCGGACCCGGGCCCGGGCCTGAGTGGCCCGGCCCGGGTTTTTTTATTTTTTATTTTTTATAATTTTTTTAAAAAAACAATAAATCATAAAATATACATAAAAATTATAGAAAATGACATAATTTTTTTTAATAACTTAAAATGACATAAATTACAAGTATAAAAAATTATAAAAATAAAAGACGATAAAAATAATTTCTTTATTAATAGTCAGTAAATCATTTACAAGTATAAATTTATTTCAAAATTCGTCGTATCACAATAGATGAGTAAATCCCAACTAGGTTGGCACATACTCACCCATATAACTATCATTTGTAACTTTTTCCAAAATAATTCATTATAAATTTAAAACTAAGAAATAAAAATTATAATTTGATGAATATTATCTAATCTTTATATCTATTTGTCAGTCCCAACTCTTTAAATTTATCTTCAATTATAGCAATCTGATCGATGCCTTGTGTTTGCTTCTCGTACCTCCACCAATCTTATAAGCACATCACCACTTGTACAGTATACGGATCTAAGCATGTCATGTGGTCGTCGATCAAACGTCCTGCTATGTTGAAGACGGATTCCGAAGCTACCGTCAAAATCTACACTGATAGTAAGTCACGAACCATGATGGAAAGTATAGGATATGAAACTGATCCATATACTCTCCACCATTACAAAATATCTAAAGCATTTCCTTGACATTTAACTAAGGAAGCAGAAAAATATTCATCTAATTCAGAAAACCTCTAATCCTGAACCAATTCTAGATCCACCAGTTAGTTCAGCTACCATTATATACCTATCAAAACTTACACTTTTACCTCGACCCGTGCTCAAAGCCGAAGGCGCTGGAGCTATAGACTGTTGTGCAGCTACACCATGTCTAGCTGCATACTCATCATATAATGTTTAAAAATAATTTCTAATAGATAAATGATGAGAAGTAGCAGTAAGGGTGGAACCATCATCTAAGTCTATAATCTGTCCACCATACAATAACTTTAACAAACTTCGAAGACCAATATGCTTCAAACATGGATCAATAAGAACCCCCAAACCAAAAATATGAGGAATAGGCCTAAAATACTTATTAAATTTGCTCTCTATTTAAAAAATTATATTTCCAAAAATATCATCCATACGATATTTGGTAAAAAATAATTGAATATTTAAAATTTGTAAAGCAACTAAAGTAATAGTTGGATAATAACAACCAGATAATAACATAGTAGCATCATAAAAAAACTTGTAACATCTCATTTAATTTACATATAATTGTCCATTCATCTTCACTTATTCCATAAGTGCTACCAGAGCTAGAACTCGAAGCATAAAAATTTATAAAATTATTTATAATTTCTTTATATTCTATTGCTACACTTAACATTGCATATGTGGAATTCCACATATGGTCAACATCTTTTAAAATTAGTCTAGGCTTATAATTTTTTCTTTTACAACATTGTTTCTACCTTTTAATTCTCATTTCAGAAGCATTATGCATATTAGCAACTGTTCTAACCTTTTCTATTATGGGTTTAATTTTATAAAATACACTTTGAACAATTAAATTTAAAATATGACAGATACATCTAACATGAAAAAGGTCATCATGACATAGTAACGACAGAGTTGTTTTAATAAAATCAATAACTATATTGTTATTACTTGCATTATCTAGTGAAAGAGAAAATATTCTTTGATTAATTTTTAGTTTTATAAGTTCTTCAATTATTAAATTTGTAATATTAATACCAGTGTGTGACTCTTCAATTATAATAAAAGATATAACTCTTTTAAACATTTGCCAATTTTCATCAATACAGTGTGTTGTGATACATAAATAACCAGTTTGCACTCCAGATGTCCAAATATCAGAAGTTAAAGAAAATTTACAGTTTAAACATTTTTAAAATAAGAAATTATTTTTCCTTGTTCCTCCTGATAATATTTTAAAATATCACGTTGATAGGTTTGATGAGAAAATTTTGTAAATGCGGGATAAAAACCATCTTTAAACAAATCTTCAAATTTATCATCTTCTACTAATTTAAAAGGCAGGTTTTTAAGAACAATAAACCTGATTACGCATTTCCTAGCTCGGGTAGCATCATAATTCCAACTACCGAGGGTACCGAAAGAGGAGGATTGGGAAATCATAGACTGTCAGATATCACCTTAAAGATTATGGTCTTTGTTGTGATTTTCTATATAGCGTTTGAGATGGTTGGTGCCGCTCTTATGATGAGCTTGGAAAACCTGGCCGCACAACGCATATTTTTCCTTCTGAGAGATGATCCTACAGTATTCATCCTTGGTGACGTCTATCTTCTCAAAAAAATTCCACACATCGGATCTCGGTCTTTTAGGAGCTCCGGGTGCAGTAGATTCGTCGCCACCAGATTCAGGATTAACACCGGTAGGAGGACTCATCTCTAGATCGGTAGGAGACAGATGTTGCTCTTCATAATCAGATCCAGAAGCCATTTGATGGAAGTATTAGAAAATATAAGAGATTATAAGATAGTATAAGAGAGTATAAGATTGTATAAGAGAGTATTAGAGAGAAGTAGATAAGTTTTATTGTGAGGAAATAAAGTGAAACTCCTCTCTATTTATAGAGGTAGCCCCCTAGGCAAATAACCAAAAAACCCTCATATTCTAGCCATTTTTTATCGTTTTAAGAGGCAAATCGGTCAAATGGCTAAATATGACCGTTTGGCCAGGTCGGCCCGACCCGGCCCGGCATAAACAGTCAGAAATGATCGGACTGGGCCGAGCTGGCCCGGCCCGACCCCGCCATTTCCGCTAACGGTCACAATTTGTGACCGTTGGCGCTGGCCCGGCCCGGCCCAGCCTGACTCGGTCTGGTTTTTTCGACAACGGCCACCCCAGGGTGACCGTTGTTGCCCGGGCCGCCCGGTCCGGATCCGGACAGGGGTCGGGTACTATTCCGGGCCGGGCCCGGATCCGAATCGGGAGAGTTCGTGCTGACCCGGGCCCAGGCCCAGACCCGGGTTTGGCCCGGGTTTCCGTGCCGACCCCGGGCCCGGGCCGGGCTCAGGCTGTGGGCTTTTTGGACACCCCTAGATTTGGAGATGGGTTGCTCCGATTGACCCGAGATTCGGAGGGATGCACTTGTCAAGAGGGTGTTGTCCCAAGGAGAAAAAACTGATATGGAATCGATCTGGAATCGATCAAGAGGTTTGCAAGTTCTCGTTGCTTTAAGGTCTTGCTGGATAGGTCCGTTTTACGAATGACTGGGGTGTCTGTCGTGCTGGCAACTATTCCAAACTCAAATAGAGCCGTTACCCTAATTACTGGGTCAGCGAGAGCAGCTGCAATGCCCCAAGTTAGGTTAACCGATCCTCAAGAGGGATCTTTGGCTAGGTCGGCCAAGCGTCCCCGCTCGGACGTCCCTTCTTCAGAGGCTTTGTTGACTGTCAAGGAGAGGGTGCCTCCCCTTACTCAAAGGAGGAGGAGGAAGGAGGTCGAAGGGTTGATTCGGCCGAGGGGTGAAGGAATGCGGGTGTCTCTCGTCCTTTTGGTGATCCGCAAGAAGATCCGGCCCTGAAAGGGTTGGCCGAGGCCTCTTTAGGGGAGAGGATCGAAGAATCTGAACCTCCTCAGGTGTCGTCTCGGCCTGGGAAGGAGCCAACTCAGTTGGAGGTGGGGTCTACCCCTTTCCGCATAATTTCTCCGATGTGGGTAAGACAGAGTGGGACCAACTGAGGTCCTATATCATTAGGCACCCTTCACCTACTTCCCAGCATGCAAGGGAGCTCCAGCCAGAGTTTCGTTTTGAGGCCGATTGTTACCTGGACGTTAGGGGGTTCGTTATTGGGTCTTTTTGAGTCTAGTCGAGGGCTATCGATCAGTTCCATCTCCCCGAGGATGAGAAGCTTCTTAGAAGGGTTCCTAATCAGGTTCTCCATCAGGCTCTTCGCAGTTACTTTCTCCGAGGGGATCTATTGGAGGATGAGCTATTCATCCGGGTGGATCGTCTTTGGACCTCTCACCAGGAGCTTCTCGATGAAGTTGAACTACTAAGGTCCAACGAGAAAGTCCTTGGGCAACAGACTGCCGGAGGGTCCACTTCAGACTTCTCTCAAGTTACCAAACTTAGGCAAGAGTTGAATGAGACGCTTCAGGAAAGGGACCGTGCGGAGGTTTTAGCTCGGGTGGAGAAGGCGGCGACGGCCCATGCAAAGCGTCAGTTAGACGCAATGGAATTGACTATTGCCTAACTCCAAGAAGAAGTAAAGCAGTTAAAGTCTAAGCCTCTTCAGAAGGTCATTGATGAGCATCGTCAGGAGATTCTAGACAGTTGCCGTCAGGAGATTCTTGACAGCTGTCGTCAGTGTATCGTTGAAGAATATCGAGGGAGTTTAGTCAGGTGAACCGAGGTGGCATTGGCTTGCAAAGCTGGATGCAATTATATGTCAGCTTCGATTCTGGCCGAGTTGAAGAACACCTCCAATCATCTTCGCTATCCTTCCATGGTTGCCAGCTGCTTGGGCGAATTGGAGGAGTTGGAAGCCCGAGGAGCGGGGTTCGACTTGAGTGGGTCCGAGGATAGTTCAGATGCGGAGTAGGATCGCTCGAATCCTCTGTCGGTTACCTCGAGAAGTTTTCCACCCCCAACTTCAGGAGCTGGAACGGATCCATGATAAACTTTGTAGGAGTTTTTCTTTTCTAGATATTATAGATTTTTAATTTTTGTAGTATTCGACTAATGAATGAAAAAGTATTGTCCCCCTATTCTATAGAACCTTAACTTGGGGCACATCCTTCTCTGTTGGTTTGAAAGAATTTGCTTGCTGTTTTTGAGGTTTAATAGGCTTTATAGAAGTTGAAATTGGGAAGTTCCATCTCGGCTTGATTATTAAGGTAATCTCGACTTGTCTGGCTAGTTGTAGTCCGTTATGTCGACTAGTGCTGTCGTTCACATCGTTAATAGAGCGGACGCCGTATTGCAGTCTGTTATTGTCTTATCTCTCAGGACGGTATGCTTTTCAAGAAGATTTGGAATGTCGCTGTTCGACATGACATGACAGCTTGTCTGCCAGCTGTCAGGGGTCAATAATGATGCTTTCACATCCACAAGACCCATGTCGCATAGGGCTACAGAATAGACTAGCGTTCTAAATTTTAAATTTCAAAAAACACTCCTCCTCTTTAATTGAATCTCCACCGTTTATTGCAGCAAATTAAGAGTCGTTTGGATTGTTCCATCTATCGATTAGGGCTCTATAAATTTATTTGGAGAAAAGGGGAGAAAAAACCTTTCATCTTTTGCACTAAGTTTCATGACGTTTCTTCTTCAGCCCCTAATCTTTCTCTAATCAGAGTTTCTAATGGCTTCATCAAGCTCTGTTGGCGATCGCAGCGAGGAAAGGATCGGTCTTCTTCGTCCGATCCACTCGAAGGTCTCTGCTGAGAATCTTGAGAGGTTCCGTAGTCTTTACGACATCCATCAGAACTTCAAATTGGCGGTCCCAAAAGGGACGACCCTAATCTACCACCATGGTCCTGGTAGAGTCCCCGTATACGTGGCACATCTTGAACAGTGACTTCAACTACCCCTTCATCCCTTTGTGAAGGAGGCGTGCTTGGCCATGGAGATCTCTCCTTCCTAGCTTGTTTCGAACGTGGTGGGAATTTTGATGGCTTTCATCGTCATCTGCTCCAGAGTTGGTGTCTCGCCTTCTATGAAGTTATTGGGCAGTTGGTTGGCATCAAGTCGACCAAAAAGGATATGCATTTCTTCTTTCATTATACAGGCGGCTTCAAGTTGATTTCTAATGCCTCAGACTCCAACAAGGATTGGAAAGAGCATTTTATCTGTATTTCTGGAGCAGATGAGATTCTCTCCTGCTCAACATGGCTGGAAATAAACAAAGATGCCTTGAGATCAAGTCCTCTGGAGGCCGAAGAGAGGAGTCACCTGGAGGAGATTCGATCTTATGCTGGGTCTCGTGAGAGGAGCAATCTATTCGATTCGGCGTCACTTCGGGTGGCATACATTTCCATTGGTTTACCTTCTAAAGCGGACCTGGCTAAGGTAAAGCTGCTGGCACTTCCTCTTCTCGGAATCCAAGAGGCAAGGACTGTAGGCGAGAAGCCAGGCCTTGCTACTAGGCCTCAAAAAAGACCAAGGGGATACATAGCTCCTGAGGAGGTGTCCCGGTTGAGGTCTTAGATGGGTGACTTGGCCGTTGAGCTAGGAGTAGGGAAGAGACCCAAGAGGTCGTTTGCTCGGTGTCGTGATCCTCCTGTCGTGGCTCAGGTTTCTGGGTTGATCCAAATTGTCTCATTTCTAGAGCAACATCAATTCAGAGAAGTATCGATCATCCAGGTAGATGAGGTCGATACTATTGCCAGTGCTCTAATGGGAGCAGCTGAGCTGGCTCCTGAGCTCGCATCGTCTTATCGACCAGGTAAGGAGCCAGTTGGGCTGGTGAAGGATACGATAGGATAGGTGATATCCCACTCCCAGCCCTAAGCAGAGGAGACCGCCAATTATTATGATGCCAGTGAGAAAGAAGGAGGTCCTTGGCCCTTCCCTCATCGGATTTCAGAAGTAGACTTCAAAGAATGGGAGAATGCCAATGCGATGTTATTGGGGGAGCCGCTAGGTCCCTATTCTCTAAGACAAGAACTTTCTGAAGAAGACAAGTTTGTCCCTTTGGCTTTTCTGGACAAGGAGATTTCAATTATTGGGTCTTCTTTGGCCCCCATTATGGTCGAACAATAATTCTCCCTGTCGAAGGACAATCGGGTCTTAAGGAGGATGCCAAGCGTTAGTTTGTATTTAGCCCTTAAGGCTTATTTACTCCGAGGGGCCTTGTTGGAGCAGGAGTTGTTCGAGCGGTTTGCTCACATGCACGATGCTCCATAAGAGTGGGAGTCCCAGTTGGCGGAGAAGAAGGCGGCCAGGAAAGAGGCCGAGAAGAAAGTCATCGCTCTTGAAACTGAGATAAAGAGGGCTGAGGTTAGCTGGCGTCGGGAAGTGGATGCTAGAGAACAAGCTTTGGAGGGGCTTTGTGCCGAGGGACGTAAGCAAGCATCCACAATAATAGAATTGAGAGGTGAAGTAGCTCGTCAGAGGAGGGAGATCAATTGTCTCCATCGAGACATCATCGATCAGGATAAGAAACTGACTACTCTGACCGAGGAGGTTGATACCGAGAAGGCCCTTAGAGAGGCCACCGAGGAAGTTGCTCGGTGGAGCCGCTTCTCAATCAAGCAGCTGAGGCGGTCTCTCGAGGAAGTTTAGTTGGCGCAATATAGGATGAAGATAATTGAAGATTAGCATCATAGTCCTATTGGAAAACTTGAGGTAGCTTTGGCATGTGAAGCCGGAGTTGATTATTTTGCTGCTTTAGTACCCCTTAGCTCACACCCTCCTTCTGGGAGCTTTTATCCCTGCGGGTCTCCTGTTGTCTTGATCTTCTTAGGGATTTCGAGGCGAGAGAAGGGAAATTACTATTAGGTGATGAAGGTGAGTCTTCAGAGGGCGAGGATGAGGAGTTGGCAGTTGTTACTTCACTGATAGGAGGGGGGACTAAAGCCCCTGTGATGCCTGATCCTTTCGGTGATGCCGACATTCAGGGCCAAGAGGTTTCGGCGCTTGCTGATGTGACCGCTCCATCTCCAGAGGACCTCGTAGGTCAAGAAAATGAGAACTAGTTATATTTCCTTCCCCTCTTTTTCTAATCATTGCAATTGTACTTTTGATTTCGTAAGGGGTTAATGAAGTAGTAAATTCGTCTTGAGTGTTTAAAACTCTTGAACCCCTTTCCCTTTCTTTTTGTTTTTATTTTTATTCTTGCTTAATCGAAAGATGATACGGGAACTGACCCCGAGGTGCCTAAGCTTAAGAGAAATAGTTAGGTCTTACCTTTCCCCTAAGGCCGAGAGGTGACTGTGGGAGTCGGCCGAAAGGTTATACCTTGGTTTTACCCTGAGGAGGTACTAAGGTCTTTTTACCGACTGAGGAGTCGGGTGCCTAGCTGACTAGGTCTTTCATTTTCCCCTAGGGCTGAGAGGTGGTTGTGGGAGTCGGCCGAAGGGTTATGCCTTGGTTTTACCCTGAGGAGGTACCAAGATCTTTTTACCGACTAAGGAGTCGGGTGCCTAGCTAGCTAGGTCTTCTATTTTCCCTTAGGACTGAGAGGTGACTGTGGGATAGGGCCAAGAGGTGACTGTGGGAGTCGACCGGAGGGTTGTGCCTTGGTTTTACCCTAAGGAGGTACCAAGGTCTTTTTACCGACTGAGGAGTCGGGTGCCTAGCTGACTATGTCTTCCATTTTCCCTAGGGCCGAGAGGTGACTGTGGGAATCGGCCGGAGGGTTGTGCCTTGGTTTTATCCTGAGGAGGTATCAAGGTCTTTTTACCGACTGAGGAGTCGGGTGCCTAGCTGACTAGGTCTTCCATTTTGACGCAAAAGTTTGGCTAAAACCTTTTTTATCAGATATATTAATCATCAAAAGCATGTATTCTTCTTAAGGAATTTTCAAAATTCAAGAGATTAAGTTGGAATTCTAAAGAAAATACGATCGCAAGTGTTCAATGTTCCATTGATGTTTGAGGATTCATCCATCGGGAGACCTTAAACGGTAGGTGCTAGCCCTAAGCTCTTCCATAATCATATAAGGTCCCTCCTAATTTGGTGCCAGCTTGCCTTGCCGAGTATCTTTGTCGAAGGCCGCTTTGCGAAGGACAAGGTCCCCAACCGTGAATCTCCTGGGATGAATCTTCTTGTTGTAATGTTGAGCGATCAGCTGCTGATTAATGATCTGAGTACGGAGTGCTTTCTCCCTTGCTTCTTCTAGAAGGTCAAGGCTGATTCGAAGGCCTATTGGGTTCAGGTCTTCATCAAACTGTTGCAGTCGGACAGTCGGCATGCCTACCTCAACTGGCGTAACCGCTTCAGTTCCATATGTTAACTTAAAGGGAGTCTCTCAAGTTAAATTCTTATGGGTTGTTCGGTATGACCATAGGATGCTTAGCAATTCTTCAACCCAACGTCCCACGGCAGAGTCTACCTTCTTCTTTAAAGCTTGGAGGATGCATTTGTTAGCAGCCTCTGCAAGGTCGTTTGATTTTGGGTGTGCTACCAAGACGAATTTGAGGTGAATACTATATTGCTCACAGAAGTCGTGGAAACCTTGTAGGCTATCTAAAAATCACAATAGATAGCTTATCCTTTACTAAACACCAATGATGGAAGTTACAATCTGACGACTTCCAGAAGGTTACAATTTAAAGACTTTCACGTAGATCGCTGAAGGTTACAATCTGATGACCTTCATGACAACTGATGGAAGCTCTAATCAACAGCCTTCACAATCAACATCGGGAGTTACAATCTGACGACTCTCACATCTCAAGGAGCTAAGACGAAGATTACAAGACAATGATCTTTGCAACGCTATGACAAAAGAGATTACTTGTTGATAATCTCTTCGAAGCAAGACGCAGAACTCATCACCGCGCTCCAAGACCAAAACGCGGAGGTCCTCCCTACACATCAACATCAAAACGCGGAGGTCCTCCCCGTGTTACAATAGTAAAACGTGAGGGTCGAACCCACGTTACAACATCAAAATGCTGGAGTCGGACCCGCGTTACAACATCAAAACGCTGGAGTCGGACCCGCGTTTTTTAACACCCAGCGGGTACCCAACTCCGCGTCTCCAGTCTAAAACACGGAGTTAGAGTCCCGAACGCCAACCTGGGCATTTGGCTCGTTCAAGCACGAGCTAAACAGTTGCAGGAACTGTTTTTCCCTCCATGATCTAAGGGATTTCCGCCCCAGCGGATTAAGGGGATGGTTACACCCCTCTCAACCCCATTATGAAGAGAATTAAGAGGGCGGTTATACCCCTTAATTCCCTATAAATATGGGTAAACTCAATTGAGTTCAGGCTGGCTTTTTTGGAACGGAGCGAGGGTATTCGGGCATCCTCTCAGCTAACATTTTTTGGATCTGGGGTTTGGCAGCAACAGAAGAAATCCTTGGAGCATTTTCTAGAGCTTGGGAGATCTGCAACAAGAGCTTCTTCATCCTTGGCTTATCAACCGAACTTTCGGTTCAAATCAACTCTTTTTCAAGAGTTAAAACTCGTTCAGAGTTATCAACTCATCAAGAGTTTCAAACTTGCCACGCAAGTTCTTCATAACGTCAAATCATGAGGAGAAGACATTGTTCCAGTGAATCAAAATGTCGGATCGTCAACGGAGAGCAAATTCGACGCAAGCAATCGAAGGAGGCATTCCATCGCCACCGTGAAGAACCCAAAATTAAACAAAGGGGAGAATCAAATTCGTTCTCCTCTCTTTTGTAATCGGAATCCAAATTGTAATCGATTTTGAGAGAATACAAGTTAAATTTCTTTCATTGTCTTTTTACTGTAATTTTTCCACAAACAAAAGATGGCGACTCCGCTGGGGATGAGCTTCTCTGACGAAGAAGTGGTGGCACAATCTGGCATTCATCTCGCTGGAACGATCGTTGAAACTCTGATTATCGAGTTCGATCAAGCCAAGTTTGAGGAGGCTATCTCTTCCGGGTCCCTTAGCCCCAAGGCTATGCGTAAGATCCACAAAGTTTCTATGGAAACTAAAGCTCCAGTTGTGGCCGACTCATCAAAGGGCTACCTCCCCTGGGGGTTGCACTGTTCATACAGTCCCCTCTCTGAAGGAGGAGACTTAGCTTCGGTACAACTCCAAGAAAGTCGATCCTCCAACATGAGCTTCGCGTTCGTGAGCCTAAACGTGACCCTGAGCTCAAACATGAGCTTCACGAGAACCAGACTTAACGTGGCCCTCAATGGCGCGTTTTACAGCCAAAACGCGAACCTCAAGCCTTCGTTGAATGCAAACTTCAACTTCACGTTTCCAAGTCAAAACACGACCCTCGCGTTGACAATGAAGAACGCGACCCTCATGTCGCTAAACCAAAACACGACCTTCGCGTTTCAAGTGCCAAACGCGACCTTCGCGTCTCAGGTGCCAAACACGACCTTCGCGTCTCAGGTGCCAAACGCGACCCTCGCGTCCCAAGTTCCAAATCTAATACAGAAGTTGATGTATACCGTGGAGCTTCGGGGTGCTGCCCCGAACCCCGCCGAGGGGTATTCCATCCCCCGGACACCCTGGCTAGCGGCGTGCCGCCCCCTGGACCCTCGGCTCGCTAACCGGGCAGCGAGACCCCCGAATACTCTGCGTAGTGCGACTAGATTGAGGGGCAGATATAAGAAGTTCATGGATTCAAGTTATCTCAACCAGATCCATGATCACCAAGAACCAGTCCTGTCTAATCATGGACTGGGGGTTCTAATTCAAACCTCATAATCAGTGAGTAATTCTCCTCGAATCTTTATAACAGATTTGAGAGAGTTCATATTGAGAGAAAGACTAATGCAACAGGTCTTTCGTTCATTCCAATATGAACGACTGATTCCTACGGTCCTCTCGGGATGTCAATGCTGCTCATATGCGGCCAAACCATTGGTGTTCGACCAATTTATGAACGTTGCTTTGCTCGACCAACAACGACGTTCTCACAGAAAGAAGTCTCCAGAGACCGAATATCCCGGGGTCACTATCAATGTGATTGGCAGAGGGAAAACCTCAGGTCCTAGTTCCGATGACTCAGAGACAAGTCGTTCACCGACCGTTAGAGAAATCGCTAACGAGTTTGAAGGAGTCTACCGACACACTCGAACGCGAATAGGAGCCATTCCCCCTATCAACTATCAGAGGTTAGCCAGAGGAACCAATTCCGATGATGAACACTCAGCCATTGCAGAGTCCCAATCATCAAGCTCTTTTGTTGAACATGAGAGCTCCGCTTATATGACGGGAAACCATGAAGATCTCGCAAAGAGGCTTGATGAGCAAGAAGCCATGCTCAAATCTCAGCAGGAGGCCATCAATGAACTCCTGGCCCTGTTGACTCAACTCATCGCAGACAAGGCCAAATTTCAGAAGACAGATTCGCCACCCAGGCAAGAATCTTCCCGAAGAGGAAGAACGTCTTCATCCCAACCTCACACAAGTAAAGGGAGGGAAAAGTGGTTGATGACACAGCTTCTGACCAAGAAGCCCACAACCTAAAATCTTCCTCTGATGAAGGAAGAGAGACTGAGAATGAGCAGAATCTCCAATCTACCAAAATGGAAGAATTGGAAGCCCGCCTCAGTGCTATTGCTAACAGAAGCGAGCTCCAAAATAAGGGAGTTACCAGGCCTTATCCTGCCGAATTGGATGCAGCCCCTTATCCTCCAAAATTCGAGGTCCCGACGCTACAAACTTTTGACGGCACGGGATCACCGAACCAACATATCTATCATTTCAAGTCACAGACTAGGAATGTGACATCAAACGATGCTATTCTGGCTCGATTGTTCATTGGCACCCTCAAGGGAGTTGCCTTTGAATGGTTTAGGAAACTGCCTACCGGATGTATCCGAAAGTGGGCGGATCTAGAGAGACTCTTCCTGTCAAGATTCTTTGAAGAGGATACAGAAGTCTCCATCCATACCCTTCTCGCCACTAAGCAGAAGAAGAGGGAGTCCGTCAAAGCCTTTGTTAAAAGGTTTCGAAACATGGCTCTGCGGTGTTCGTCAGGTATGACACAGTCTACATTAGTGGAGACCTGTCAACACAATTTGCAAACCGACCTCCTAGCCCGAATAGGAGTTACAGAGTGCCGTTCCTAGAGACAACTAATCTCTCAAGGCGAACATGCTCAAAAGATTATTGCCAGGATCAAAGTTGAAGAACAAAGTAGGCAGGATCAACCTGAGCAATCGGACCAAGCCCAATCTTCTCCTGAGCAATCGAACCAAGCTCACTCTTCCCAGTCAGAACCAGAAGATACTACGGATGCTGAAGCCAATCCTTTTCAATAGGATTGCGGGTCCAATAACTATCACGTTAACGGTTACCTCTAATAGTCAAACTCGTTAGATAATGACTCACTAGGCGATGTGTCATGTCTTCTTTTTTTTCCCCTTGCATTTGTTCAAGACTGGGGGTTGGTTTATTGGTAGTTCATTGGATTATGAGTAATAAATTTTCTGAGTTGTTATGTTTAATATAATACCTCTATCAACCACAAAATCTACCAAAACTGTCATGTCCATCAACTTGTCAATCCGCTTCAATAGGATGGCAGGTTCACAAAACTATCATGTTAACATTTACCTCTGATAGTCCATCAACTTGCCAATCCTCTTTAACAGGATGATAGGTCTACAAAACTATCACGTTAATGGTTACCTCTGATAGTCCATCAACTTGTTAATCCTCTTCAATAGGATGGTAGGTCCACAAAACTATCACGTTAACGGTTACCTTTGATAGTCCATCAACTTGCCAATCCTCTTCAACGGGATGACAGGTCCATAAAATTATCACGTTAACGGTTACCTCTGATAGTCCATCAACTTGTCAATCCTCTTCAACAGGATAGCAAGTCCACAAAACTATCACGTTAACGGTTACCTCTGATAGTCCATCAACTTGCCAATCATCTTCAACATGATGGCAGGTTCACAAAACTATCACGTTAACGGTTACCTCTGATAGTCAAACTCATTAGATAATGGCCTACCTAGTGATGTGCCTCTATTCTGACTTCATGGATAGTGTCTCACTAGGCGATGTGCCTTGTCTACCTCTTTTTATTCCCCTGCTAAGTCTTAATCAAGACTGGGGGTTTATTACTTGGAATCCTTTGGATTAAGAGTAACAAATCTTTTACATCGTCGAGTTAACATCACTTCTGACGATCATCATCCCCACAGAGTATGAATATAGCTTGCATCACTCCTAATTTGTCATGTTAATAATACACATCTGATAACAATCAACTTATCAATCCTTATCAATAGGATGATAAGTCCTCAAAATTACTCAAATCACAATCTTCCCCAACAAGACACTAAGTCTTCAAAATCTTATTCAAATCACGAGCATCAAAACTCATCGCTTCTGATGATAAACTCACCTATCAAGTCCCCCCAGCGAGACGCTAATTCCCAAGACCTTGTGCAAATCACAAGTATACATTATCCTGTCACGTTAACACTAAACCTCTGACAAATCCACTATCAATCTTCTTCAATAGGATGATAAGTCCACAAAGTTGCTCCAATCGCAATACAAATC
>BQKN01001045.1:298719-326636 GCA_022839385.1 Asparagus kiusianus
AACACCAAACCTCTGACAAAATCCACTTATCAATCTTCTTCAATAGAGCGATAGGTCCACAAATTCCCGTCAAGTTAATATCATACCTCTGACGACCAAATCAACTTATCGACTCTCTTAAATAGAGCGATAGGTGCATAAAATACTGTTAGGTTAACATTACACCTCTAACAGTCAAACCCCCAATGAACTTGTTAATTCTTTTTCAACAAGAATAGCAAGTTTTCATTATAAAATCCCCAGTGGATTAAATATTTTTTGGAATTATCCCAGTGATAATAAAGAAATTTTCTGAATTTCACTCTAAGTGAAAATTCACGCCAAGTTAATACTATACCTCTGGCACTTCTAATTTTCTTTCAGTGTTTCGAATAACACAGGAAGAAACAGTGACAAAGTCTACGTATTCAATATCGTAGCCAGTGATTATCATTAAATTAATAATCTATGAATCCATACCTTGCATGTATGGGGAATTTTATCCCGAATCCTAAGAAGGGATAAGTCAACGCCTAATACGCGTTGCCGGTGAGTCTTTGACCGTAAAAAGGACAAAAACCCACGTATTCAACATCGTGGCAGGTTGTTATTAATAACGCCGAAATCCATGCCTCACACGCATGGGGGAATTTATCTCGATCCCTAATTAGAGATAAGTCTACATCTAACACATGCTGCCGGGTAGCCTATTCCCGTAATAATGGTGAAGTCCACGTATTCAACATCGTAGCAGGTTGTTATTAATAACACCAGAATCCATGCCTTACACGCATGGGGGACTTTATCTCGATCCCTAATTAGAGATAAGTCTACGCCTAACACGCGTTGCCGGTTAGTTTTTTGCCGTAAAAAGACACCAAAATCCGTGCCTTACACACATGGGGAACTTTATCCCAAATCCTAAGTAGGGATAAGTCTACGCCTAACACGCATCGTCGGTTAGTCTTTTTCCGTAAAAATGACAAAGTCTATGTATTCAAAATCATAGCACTAAGACTAAGAGAGTTCATTCTTTTAGCACAACGTTACGTGTGGAATGGACTTAGATAATCCACATGCTAGCCCGATTCAAACGGTAGTCGGTAAAGACTTATCAAATCCGTTGATGGCTGAGGGTTTGCCAAAAATCCTACGCATGTTTGCAGGATCATCAGCTTAATGAACGTGAGCCGAGACTTGAAACAGATGAGCTAAAGACAAGTCTCAAAGACTTAGTTAAAAATACACAAAAGCCACTTTCATATCTTAAGTCAAAATGCTGAGGTCAGGCCCGCGATGCAAACACCAAACGCCGAGGTCAGAACCGCAATGCAAAAACCGAACGCCAAGGTCATACCCGTGTTCCAAATTCAACATGCAAGGGTGAGACCCGCGTCTCAAGTTCAAAATGCAGGGTCCACCCCCGTATTCCAGAAGCAGGATTATGGCGCATACCTTCATACAGGTCCTACATAGCAAATCCCTTCAACCAAGATGCCTTCGAAGCAAGTGTAGAGAACGAGTCCTTTACGACAAGGAATCAACAGCTCCAAAATCAGAGTTGAGATCCAAAGTATTCTGAAAATTCGTCCCAGTCAACCGCGAACTTTTAAAAACTTTGGAGGGGGTTCTGTAGGCTGTCTAAAAATCACAATAGATAGCTTATCCCTTACTAAACACCGATGATGGAAGTTATAATCTGACGACTTCCAGAAGGTTACAATTTAAAGACTTTCACGTAGATCGCTGAAGGTTACAATCTGACGACCTTCACGACAACTGATGGAAGCTCTAATCAACAGCCTTCACAATCAACATCGAGAGTTACAATCTGACGACTCTCACATCTCAAGGAGCTAAGATGAAGATTACAAGACAATGATCTTTGCAACGCTATGACAAAAGAGATTACTTGTTAATAATCTCTTCGAAGCAAGACGCGGAACTCAACACCGTGCTCCAAGACCAAAACGCGGAGGTCCTCCCTACACATCAACATCAAAATGCGGAGGTCCTCCCCGTGTTACAACAGTAAAACGCGAGGGTCAAACCCATGTTACAATATCAAAATGCTAGAGTCGGACCCGCGTTACAACATTAAAACACTGGAGTCGGACCCGCATTTTTCAACATCCAGCGGGTACCCAACTCCGCGTCTCCAGTCTAAAATGCGGAGTTAGGGTCCCGAACGCCAACTTGAGCATTTGGCTCGTTCAAGCATGAGCTAAACGCTTGCAGGAACTGTTTTCCCTCCATGATCTGAGGGATTTCCGCCCCACTTGGGAGCGGATTAAGGGGGCGGTTACACCCCCTCTCAACCCCATTATGGAGAGAATTAAGGGGGCGGTTATACCCCTTAATTCCCTATAAATATGGGTAAACTCAATTGAGTTCAGGCTAGCTTTTTTGGAATGGAGCAGAGGGTATTCGGGCATCCTCTCGGCTGGCATTTTTCGGATCTAGGGTTTAGCAGCAACAAAAGAAATCCTTGGAGCATTTTATGGAGCTTAGGAGATCTGCAACAAGAGCTTCTTCATCATTGGCTTATCAACCGAACTTTCGGTTCAAATCAACTCTTTTTCAAGAGTTAAAACTCGTTCAGAGTTATCAACTCATCAAGAGTTTGAAACTTACCACGCAAGTTCTCCACAACATCAAATCGTGAGGAGAAGACATTGTTCCAGTGAATCAAAACGTTAGATCGTCAACGGAGAGCAAATTCGGCACAAGCAATCGAAGGAGGCATTCCATCGCCACCGTGAAGAACCCAAAATTAAACAAAGGAGAGAATCAAATTCGTTCTCCTCTCTTTTATAATCGGAATCCAAATTATAATCGATTTTGAGAGAATACAAGTTAAATTTCTTTCACTGTCTTTTTACTGCAATTTTTCCACAAACAAACCTTTGTTGTCAAATTGAGTGTCGTTGTTGGTGATAAGTGACTGGGGCATGCCGAAGCGGCAAACGATAGATTTTCATATGAAGGTGGTGATGTTACTTTCGCCGATCTTAGCCAGTGGTTCAGCCTCAATCCACTTAGTAAAGTAGTCGATTGCTATAATGAGGAACTTCCTTTACCCTGAAGCTAAAGGGAGGAGGCCTAACAGATCCAAGCCCCATTAGGCGAAAGGTATAGGGCTCAAGATGGGGGTTAATTCAGTTGCGACTGCTCTTGGGATGAATGAGAAATACTGACACCTTTGACAACGGGATACGAGCTTAGTCGAGTCGGCCAAGATAGTCTGCCAATAATAACTCTGTCGGATGATTTTCTAGGCTAGCGTTCGAGCTCCTAGGTGATTCCCACATATACCCTCGTGAATTTCCTTGAGCACGTAAAGGGCTTCGGGAGGCCGCAGACATCGCAAATAAGATCCTATGCTGCTGCTAATATAGGATACTAGGTAGAGTTGATCCTCTATCAAGAGTTAGCGATGAGAATTTCTCAGTAGGCATTTGGCTTCGGACTATTCCTCAGGTAAGATGCCTTGAGTCAGATAGAGAAGAATAGGATCCAGCCAACATAGAGATGTGGGGTTTTCTATCCCCCATGACTTTCTTTAATGGTTTGGGGATGCTGGGATGTTCCAACGTATCCATATAGATAGGTCCAGAGCTCATTCCTGAACTTGTCGATCCAGCTTAGAGAGGGCATCCGCTCGAACATTGAGGGCCTAAGGGACTTGGACCACCTTAGACTCCCAAAAATTCGATAAAAGCCCTTTGGCAGCCTCGAGATATAGGGTCATCCTAGGATCCTTGGCGGTATAGCGTCTGTTGGTCTGGTGGACTATCAGGTGTGAGTCAGCTAGGATATAAAGGCTCTCGATTTTTAAGGTCTGAGCCGCTCGAAGGCTGGCAAGTATAGCTTCATACTCAGCTTCATTGTTTGAGGCCGAGAACTTGAATGAGATGGAATGCTCATATATTGTCCCCTCGGGGCTTCATAAGACCACTCCTGCCCCACTGCCAGCTTCCCCTGAAGATCCATCCACTTGTAATTTCCACCAAGAGGTATACTCGGGTGAATCATGCTCCGATGCGTGATGAGCCGGTGGGGCTGTCTGTTGCTTTAGTGGTGAAGGCTGCGAGGTTGGCAATTCCATGTTTGAATTATCACTTTGGGGAGTCGACTCGATCAAGAAGTCCGCTAAAGCCTGAGCTTTGATGGTCGTGCAAGGCTCGAACTGGATATCGTGTTCGCTGAGCTCGACTACCCAAGCGATCATTCTCCCTGATGTCGTAGGAGTGCCTAAAGCTTTTTTTCAAAGGAATGCTCGTCCTGATGATTATGGCATGAGCTTGAAAATAGAGACGAAATCTTCTGGCCATAAAGGTGAGAGAGAATGTTACTTTCGCAATAAAAGGATAATTGAGCTCGCCGACTCGTAGGATCTGACTCACATAATAAACTGGCTTCTGAACATTTTCTTCTTCTCGAACAAGGACAGAGCTTACTGCTTCAGAGGAGATGGCTATGTACATGAATAAGGTCTCCCCTTTCATAGGTTGACTTAACAACGGCTTAGTGCTCAGGTAGTCTTTGAGATCCTAGAACGCTGCTTTGCATTCAGCTATCCAGGTTATACCCTCTTTCGGGTTCCTGCTTCCTCTTAGAATTTTGAAGAAAGGGAGGCTTCTCTCTGCAGATTTGGACAGAAATCGTCTTAGGGCAGCAACCTTCCCGTTTAAGTTTTAAATTTCTCTCAATGTACGGGGTTCAAGTAACCGCTCTATAGCAGTAATTTTCTCAGGGTTGATTTCAATTCCCCTTTGGGTAATCATAAATCGTACGAACTTTCTTGATTGTACCCCAAAGGCATACTTAGCTGGGTTGAGCTTCATCTGGTAGCGCCTCAACGTCAAAAAAGTCTCGTCCAAATTAGAAACATAGGCTGAGGCTTGTTTGGATTTTACTAACAAGTCGTCCACATAGGCTTCGAGGTTCCTGTCGATTTGGTACTGGAAGACTTTTGGCCACGAGCCTTTGATAGGTAGCTCTGACGTTCTTCAACCCGAATGGCATCATCTTGTAACAATACGTGCCCATATCGGTGATGAACAAAGTCTTCTCCCGATCATGCCTTGCCATGAATATTTGATTATAGCCCGAGAAGGCATCCATGAAACTGAGCAGTTCATGTCCGGCACTCCCGTCGACTAGCTAGTCGATCCGAGGTAGGGGGTAGCTATCCTTGGGACATGTTTTATTGAGGTCGATAAAATCTACGCACATCCTCCATTTGCCCGACGCTTTCTTCACCAAGATGACATTGGCCAGCCATTCTGGATATTGAACTTCTCGAATGAAGTTAGCTTGTAGAAGCCGCTTTACTTCGTTGGCTACCGCCTTCTGGAACTCTGGGCCAGGGTGTCTCTTCTTTTATCAGACTGGCTTGTTTGTCCACGACCAATTCGTGGCTTATGACTTCAGGAGGAATCCCTGGCATGTCGGCGGGTTCCCAGGCGAATACATCGGTGTTGGCCTTTAGGAACTTGATCGGAGTCCCATTCAAGGGTTCAATCAGACCGGATCCTACCTTGATCGTCCTTGTGCCGACCGAGTTAATGGGAATTTCTTGGAGTTCTCTACGGGCTCTATCCTTTGTTTCTTAGCCATTTTTTCCATTTGTAAACAGGCTTTTTTGATGGACATGGTGCCTTGAGCGCCCTTTCCCTTGACTGAGAGTAAGTAACAGGACCTGGCTTCTTTCTGGCTGCTCTAGGCGATGAAAGTACCCTAGAGGGGGGTGAATAGGGTTATTGCTAATCTTATTAGATATTAATACCGATTAAAATTAATTAACAAATATATCCTAATAGAATAAATATTCAATGTGATATATGCAAGGATATATATATGCAAAGGGAAAATAGACAAGAAACAATGAAAACAAATAGTGGACACAATGATCAATCCAAACACAAAGATATGATCACGGAGTTCGGACCTTCCGTCCTACGTCTCCGCTCCCCACTCCCGGGGAGAACTCCACTATCAACACACCCGGTTTGGAAGCCGGAACTTCTCTACACACTCGGTTTTCTAGCTAACCGAAAACTCTCACAATAACTCACAATGTACATACACAAGCTACAACCTCAAGTGTTGGTCCTCACGAATCAACTCCCTCAAGTGATCGGAATTATCACCTCTCACTAGGCTACCGACGCCACTCCTCTCGGTATCGACTCCGTCCTCACCACACACTCCTCTTGGTGTACAAGTGTATTACAAAGTGATACTCACTAATAAAGCTCAAATACAATAAATCGTTCTCTAAAATGGATGAGAACACAATGAAGCTCACTCTCACAATATCACTCACCACAATCCACAATATAGTGTATGTAAACTTAAAAGCTCAATTTGGATGTGTGTGTGATAAATGAGTACAAACAAAATTTAACTCAAAAAGAACTAGCAATAAAATAAATATGAAATATAAGAATAAGTTGCTAGGTAATTGAGTTAGGGAAACTTCTCTATAATCACAAAGAGAGGATGATGAAGTGTTGAAGATGAGCTCCTCAACAAACGATATAAGCTCCTCTTTGTAAAAGCAAATTCCAAACATAAACAAACTAATCAAACTCTAAATCTCTTTTAAAACTTGATTTAAAACTTTCTTAAGTAACCTGAAATAGTTGAAGCAAAGGGGTATTTATAGGTTTGAAGAAACCAGCCCAAAAATCCAACTCAAACCCTTAAAAATATTAAAATAAGCAAAGCTAGAAACTAGCCGTTACTGTGCCAACGGCTATATATAAGTCGACTTATCAGGTTCCACAAGTCGACTTGACAGAAGAAAAAAGACATACAGAATAACAGATTATAAGTCGACTTACAGTCGACTTAGTGCAAGTCGACTTACCTGTAAAACAAGTCGACTCAACAGAGAAAAATTTGCATATTCCAGGCTAGTTCATAAGTCGACTTATCAGTACTGATAAGTCGACTTATGAACATGCACAGACACTGTGCATGTCCAAAATCTGACTTTTGAGGGCTCTTTAAAAATAGTAAACAATTTCCAAAAAATGTAAAATCTTGGGAAAAGTTTATAATCATATATACAAATATGTTGGAAAAAGAATTTTTTAATTTGCATTTATAATTTGTGAAAAACACTGTATTCTGCAAAAACACTAAAAGATGTGTATAGTAAGAACATGTGATTTTTGTTTTTGACTTAGAACAATTTTTGAAAACTTATAAAATATTTATATGGACATCATAAAAGTTTGTTTATGATTTAGATATAGTCCAAAACTTTATTTTACATAAAAACACTTATAGTTTCGAGAAACACAAGAATATGTGTGTGTGTTATGAAAATTGAGCTTAAAGAATTTACATACAAAATATAATCCTATACTATGTATACCAAGAATGATTCTCCTGAAGCTTGGACTCGATTTGATAGACTTGATATGCATGGCTTCCATATATCAGTTTTGCTCAAGTTCTTGAATATACCTGTATATATTAAATAATACAAAACAAGATACTAAAACCAATATTAGTCGTAAATTGTTTGTTTAATCATTATCAAAACAAGAGGATCCAACAGGCGACTCCAACTCCGTTGGGAGTTGGAAATTTGAGAATCTGATGGTAGGTTGAGGTGATGGCCCATAAGGAATGGAGGGCGGTTCAACCTAATATGACGTTATGGGCTGACTTTAGGTCCATTACCAATAATTGAATTTGAGTAGTGACTTGTTTAGGAGGAGCCTCCAGTGTCATTGGTAGAGTTATCACTCCTTCAGGGAGGAGGGAATGGCTAGTGAAGCCTACAAGGGGCGTTCTGCAAGACTGTAGGTGGGATCTATTGATCCCCATCTGATCAAAAGTGCTAGTGTATAGGACGTCCACCGAGCTTCCTATATCGACCATAATCTGCTTCACTTGATATCTATTAATGGTTGTCATGATGACAAGAGGATTATCATGGAGTGTTTCAATACCATGCAGATCCTCATCGCCGAAGGATACATGCTCTCCTATCTTCATCTTCTTAGGATCGTGGTCGACCTGCAACATCCTCTTGGTGTATTTCTTCCACTCGTTGTTGGAAGACCCTCCAATGGTCGGGCCCCCACTGATTACATTGATGATTCCCTTATAAGCGGTATCTACAGGCTGCTCATTTAATAGGGGTCGAGGTCGAGGGGACCGAGAATGAGATCTTCTATCTTTTTGAGTTGGAACGGGGTTCCTACGCTCTGCTGGTAGCATGAGATTCTTCAAGTATCCTCTCGCGATTAAATCCTCTATATCCCTTCTGAGGATCCGGCAATCGTTAGTGAGATGCCCATAGTCTTGATGATATCGACAAAATTGTCTTATACCCTTGCTTATGGGATCCGACACCATCTTGGGCGTGGGATCTTTGAGATATCCTTCCTTCTGGGCCGACTTCAAGGCATTAGTGAGAGAGATGTCGAAGATGGGCAAAGGCTCCTTCGGAACTGGATTTCTTGGCTGATCCCTCCTATCAGGTTGATTAGTGCAGGGGTTGATCTTGGGAGGATCCTTGCGCCATTCCGGCTTCTGGTGATCCTGTGGCGGCACCGTCGCTGGAGGGTTCAAAGGGGAGGTCATAGCTGTTGGAGTCGTATGGGCGGAGCCTGAAGTTTCCATTTTTCCTGCTGACGCCTTGTAAGCCCTGGCGTCTTCCATATCCATGTACCCATGGGCTTTGGACATTAGTTTCTTATAGTTGGCGACTACCTTTTTGGTGAGGGAGTCGACCAATTAATTATCCTGGAGACCCGTTACAAGTGCCGACATAGCGACTACGCTTCCGGGATCATTGAGTTCCAACCTCTTTGCTTGGAATCTCTTGAAGTAAGCTCGGAGGCTTTCGTCTGGTCTTTGCCTTATTTGGATCAGCACGTGAGGAGGGAGCTTCTGCTTTGTGTCAGCCAGGAAGTGATGAATGAACTTACGGCTAAGTTGTTTAAAACTGCTGATGGATCTCTTCTCCAGAGCATTCCACCAGAGCTTAGCATTTCCTTTGAGGGTGATGAGGAAGCATCGACACAGGATTGCTTCAGATACTTGAAGCATGCTTATTATATCAAAATAATTTTGAACATACTCCGAAAGATCTCCCTCGCCTGAGTATGTCTCTAGGTGAGGCATTTTAAATTTCTCAAATGGGAATTCTATTATCTTGTCAGATAACGGAGTATTTCCTTCGATAGTATCAGCAATTGGTTTGTACCCTCGATCATAGCCGGAAGGTCCTACAGTGGTTGACAAAGTTGAGGAGTCATGGCGGTGGGGTTTCCTGAGAACCTTTCCTTTGGCACGTCCCTCCGAATGGCTAGGATCGGGGTTCTTATTGTCATCATTTAGTTGCTTGGGGCGGTCTTCCGCCTATTTGTGGTGGTCGGGGGGAGTCCGCGGTGTGTTCCGTGACACCTCATGAGTATGAGTTCCCGATCGCCGGTCTTTAGATTGTGGAGGTTGTTCATCGGTGCGTGGCTGCCATGGAATTCGCTAGAGGAGTTCATTGGCCAAGGTTGTAAAATGCTCTTTCAGAGATGAAGAGAGTTTGTCCACCATCTGCTCCAATTGACCCCGGGTCACATAATCCGGAGATCTCCTTGTAGGAGATTGGTCCACTTCTCGCTCAGAACTCGACATTTCTTCTCAAAAAGAGGAAAGTAGCCCCACGGTGGGCGCCAAACTGTTGATGCTCGTAAACAAACAGTCGATGGGGGTTTCAGAGTTACTAGATTGTCGAGAGATTGGGTCGTCGAGAAGGATGGGGGACGCTTTCCTTCTTCAACTTTATGTCTGGTTCTTAGAGCTCGGGGCGGGCAGATCCCCTGCACACACAAGAATCACCGGAGTACGTGGCTTGTATTCCCCGTGGTAACTCCAACGATCAAGTCAGCTAAAGGACTTAGGTGGATTCGTGGGAGAATAGGGTATCTCCTTAATATGCGACTATAGAATTTCTTTTTTGTAGTTAGAGAGTTCGAACCTCCTTTTAGGATGAATAGCATCTCTATTTATAGAGGATGCCAAGGCAGAACATGTATTTTAGTGAGAAGGCGGCTCCTGATGATAGCGAGGGGTGAGCTGGAGGCTGAGTCATCCCCTGCCTAACACGTGTCAGTTGATGAATGATGGGGGGTCACTTCAATGACATAGGGAATCAGCAACCGACGAGGCTTGTCAGTGGGTGAGGTGGGGTCACTTCTGCAGCATAGGGACCCTGCAGCTATCGTAACTTGTTGGCAGGCGATGTGGGGTCACTTCTGTAGCATAGGGACCCTGCAGCCATCGTGGAGTCATAATGGTGTTTATAATTGGTAAGATAAGGCTGGGAAATAATGTTCTGAGTTAGCCCCTTGGAGGAAGAGTCGGCTGATTGCTGAGTCACAATCTTTGGGCCAACTACGTCCGCCCTTCGAGTCATCTTTAGGGAACGAGGTCGATTCGACCAAGTCTGTTCTTGGGACAGCATGTTTGTGAGGAACAGGGGACACCCTATAACATATATCATATCAAAAACAAAATAAATAATTATAGTCGTATATCACATCAATAATTATCGAAAACACACACTTTATATAAATATTATGACTAAATAAATGAAGCAGACTAACATGAACAAAGGTCAAAATAAAAAGTAAGTATTAGAATGAATAAGAAACTGTACATAGAAAATAAGTAAGAAAAACATAAACATAACTAAGAAAGATGAAATGATTGATAAATTAAATCAAACAATAATGATACATGTAATTGGAAGTAAAGAATAAAATAAAATATACTAAATGGAACTATTTTATACGAAATAAAACAAACTAGCAAGTTAATAATACACTTATAATATAATATACAATAGTAGATAATGATAATGTAAAATGACTGAAATATACTAAAACACGAGAATAATGCAATACTATTAGAAAAGCACAAGATATAAGACAAGAATGCAGAACAATCAGGTAGAAGGACAATAAAGATTATAATAAGGTATTCAGAACATATATAATCACAATTGAAAATAACATTAAAAAATAAACATAGATAGAAACACATCAATACATAGTGACAAACAAATAGATGCAAATCATAATAATAACCAATAGCCGAATAAAACGATACACAATAATTACTAGCATACAAACAGTTATATAACGCAAAGTAAATAATACTAAATCATAGTTAGGTTCAAAGAAACACAAATAAAATCAAAGTAGAAAAATAAAAGATATAAAAGCAAAAGAGATAAACGAGATTCAGAAACATATGATGTGTATAACAAATATAATCATTATGTATAATAAGCATTAAAAATGGAAACACATACATAACAATAAGTATATAAAAAGTCTGAATACTCATGGTACTAATCATGCTAACAAAATAAATTTTGATGGAAAGAGTCACAAAATATTATATGATAAGTTAGATATAAGAGTAAACACGTGATTCAAAATAAACATATTATATAAAACATAATAAGAAGAACATAATTATATATTCGACAAACAATATGATAAATTATAAGTATTAGTAATATTCATAAATATAAATAAGATACAACAATAATATTCATCACTATATAAAATCAATTTAGACATAGTAGTATATTGTGTAGTTGTCAAAGATCACATAAATACAATCAGCGTAATATACATAAATAAAATATATAATACATAAAACATGAACTATGAAAGCTAAAATAGATTTATAAACAAATGAAAACATATAATATAATACTGTATTTGATACATAAAATAATAGAATAAATAATACAAACTACAATAAAATTAAACGATACACAAGTCAAATCAAAGAAAATATAGTGTAAAATAATAACACATAAAATAATGACCGATACGAGAAAAGAAAAGTTATAGGAAGAGAGTGTAGCGGGAAGTGACGATGTAAGAAACAGGGGGAAGCTCCGGAGTCAAAAGTGATGAGGTAAGGACTAAGATATAATTCATCAAGATGATATGATAAGGGCTAACTATACTCTTACGGATAAAATATGATGTGTATCTAAATTATTTGTTATATTCTCACTGGTAGGAACTCGAGACCGTGACCTGCATGGGCTACCACTATAACCTGTCACGCCCCGCTTCCCAAAATACCCGGGAATCAGAACGTGAATAAGCCCGCAACGTATTAGATTAAGGAGAATAAATAAAAGAATTGTTTCTCCTCAACCTAATACGCTAAGCGTCTGGAAATAAATACAATGTGAAGTCACAGGTCTCCGATCACAATCAGCAAGAATATAATAGACAAACTCAGAATAAAATATTACATATCATATCATAAATAAATATCATCCAAGATATAATATTCGGGTCAAACATGCCCTTATACATATCTGAACAAAGGAATACTGGAGAAATGTAAAATATAACGATCAAGCGGAAAAGAAAATGCTACAAAAGCAAACTGAAAGAAATAACTAAGCTTCAGTTCTTCTTCTGCTCCGTCCGCTAGGCACTCCTGCTGAGAATACTCGGGCTCTGACGCATCTCCAAACTGAACCTGTTCTTCCTCTAAGTCTGACATACACCAGAGAAAACATGTGTATGTCAGCGTGCATAGCACACGGCAAGACCCCACAAAACAAATCGAACGAACAAAAACCCAAGCGGAAAACGATACGATAACAGAAATAACAAAAAACATACAACTAAAAATCCAATAAAATCAACATGCAAATTCACTACTAAAACCTGATAAACATAAAGCTAACCACATACAGTAACCGGGTCGAATACTACTATCCTAAAACTCAAACATTAGATGGTCTTCACACCAGAAGTACCCTCCACAACTCCTTTCTGGGCCATCTTTCTCAATGCACTAATAAACTAATACTGAACAACTGAATAATAGATCCAAAATGCGAGAAAGGTAGATTTTTACCTCCAACTAAAACTCTAATAAGAGCCTCCGAACGATCTCAACCCCACATGATAGAAACGAGATCCACCTTTATCACCAACTGAAGCCCTAGATGAGCTTCCAAAATGATCTACTCCTCTACCTAACCCAAGCATAGCCAAAGCTCTGATACCACTTTGTTATGCTCTGATACTACTTGTTGTGTATGGCGGCCAAACCGATAGGGTGCCGAGAACAAATACCAATGCCAAGAGAGAAAGCAAAACAATCCAAAATAATGACACGAACACAAACAAACGAATTTTATGTGGTTCGGCAAGTTGCCTACGTCCACGGGGCAAGAAGGAAATGTGTTTTCACTAATAGAGAAGAAGAGTACAAATAGAGATTACAAATCTATAAACTAATCTCTCATATAAAGCTCTCAATCTCTCAAACAAACCCTAACCAATAGCTCTAGAAAAGGCTCTTTTCTGTGCTCAAAACAACCCCTTTTTCTGCTATCCAAAACCCTAAAATGTGTGTTGGTATTTATACCAAACACCAATCCCAAACAGACCAGGAAACCCAAAAAACCCGATTCGGTCGACCGCAAATGTGGTCCCGGTCGACCGACCAGAACAACAAAAACTCACCTTGTAATCAAACCATGTATCGGTCAACCGGAATTACCCGTCGGTAGACCGAACAGCGAAGTCGGTCGATCGGCATTTTACCTCGGTCGACCGCCAAAGTGCCTGAAACAAAAGCCTGTAGCGTGCATGTTTCTAGTCGACCGGACTTGCCTCGCGGTCGACCGGACAACACCCAAATTGTTTCCTGCTTCATATTTTTCTGAATTTCGTCGCTTGTTGCCAATTCTACAGGTAGTTCACATTGGATTAGTATCAGATATAATTAGGATTAGAATAAATTAACATTTAAATAAAGTATTTAAAATAGTGAAGAATAATTTTGACAATGAAAAGCTTTTCCAAACCTCATGCTTTTTAAAGTGAGTATGATATGATATGCTTAGCATTATAAGTCTGTTTCTATTAGAATTTTTGATTTGGATACTCTCCATTAAAGAAATTAGTAGAGAGACAATGAAGTACACTAATTTTTATTTTAGGGTGTGTTTGGTTGCACAATTTTATAGAAAAGTTTTCTCAAAATGTCTGACAATGACAATTCTGTAATTAATTTTTTTGTAGACTTTCGTAAACTATGTTTGGTTCAAAAAAATTATAGAAATATTTTCTGTATAGTACAAAAACGTATCAAAATTTACAGAAATTAATTTCCTCTCAAAATAGGCAGAAATCACCCAGAAATCTAACATCACATTGATACTTTTTTTATAAAGTTGACACTTTTCTATAAATTTAGGGGTGTTTGGTTCAATTTCTACAAATTATAGGAAATCTTGCTATTTTTTATAAAGTTATGAGTCAATTTCTTCTTTTGAACCAAACAAGTAAAGTAAAAAAATAAGAAATTTTGTACGTTTTGACTTCTCAAAAATTTTCCTATAATTTTTTAATGAAATACAAGGAAATCGTATTTTGGATGGAAAACATTTCCTATAATTTATAGAAATTGAACCAAACACCCCCTTACACTCAAGAAGGAAAATCATAACCATTCTTTAAATGATAGACAATTAGAATTAATAGACTCAAGAAGGAAAATCATAACCAATCCTAGAATCATACTCACTTTAAAAGTGGCAAGTTTAGCAAAAATTTTCATTGGTTGATATTATCCCTCACTTTTTTTTTTAAATTTCTTCTAAGCAGTAGATTTGTGCAGATTTGAACCTTTAATTTTTGCTAACTTCTGCAAGTGGAGTGAATGTTTGATATCTTATAGTTATAAGTTATATTTTATTTATTATTATGTGGATACAGATCAAATACTATTATTTTGTTTCGTATATGACTCTGTTCTAGATAATATGTCGTCTGTCTTCAGAGAATGATTTTCTTGTATTAATTTTTGTTGGTTCTGTTCTGTATTTAATTTAGTTAGTTTATTGAAAAATTTCTATCTTATTTAAGTCATATTTAATATTTTATTTTCTTATTACTAAATTTGTTTCCTGGACAAGTGCGGATGGCTAAAGGTCGAGATCGAAGAGGATCATAAAAAGGCCGAACTCAGAGAGAATGATTCTTATTTTCATAAGAATAAGCGAGACAAGAGAAGCAACAATGGTGGAAGTGGTTATGTCAAAATATGGGATCATAAAGGATGGAGACCACCACAGGTTTGACCCAAACAATCAATTTCCATTAAACATTTTCATGGTTGGGTATTTGTTTGTTGCTTCATACATGAACAATTACTTAGTTTCATTGATAATGCTTTTATGGTTTAACTAAGAATAGACCCCATTTAGTATCACCTATTTGCAATTTGATCCCTTATAGTTCTATTTGTGCAAAAAGATTCCTTTGAATGATTTTTTTTTCCTCTGAAAATTATGAAATGATTTCATTATGACAATAAAATCTTTAATATAAGGAAAAAAACATGCTCATGTTTGTCTGTGTATAGTAGGTGATAACATTTCTAAGTTGCCCTTAAAAAACATTTCTAAGTTGGACTATGAAATGAATTAGTGGTCTAAAGTCATTATAAACCATTGGCATAAAATATCCAGAAGTTCACCAAAAAGAAAGAAAATACTGAAATAAAATGTTAGATGGAAAATTCTATAGTCTGCTGGGTTTTAGAGCAAAAACTTGTTAAAGTTTTCAATAGCTTTAAAAAAAACATCCTTTGATGTATATAATGATATACACTTATTTTCGAGCAAAAGCAAGCAAATATCTTTTATACAAAATTTTCTTCCATTTTCACTTTACCAATATAATAGCTTGTTACTCAATTTTGAAAAATTTTAGAACAATTTATGTTTCATAGAAACATCAAGTCAAGTAGAGGGTAATTTAGTTGCACTATGTTCATGGCATCTTCAGGTTATTAATAACTTAATACTCTCTAGATAATATGAAATTATATACAAATTTCAAATAAATTTAACGTTGGAAAAAGAAAAACTCTAAATTTAAATATATTTATTATACTGATTACACATTGTAACATTAATTATTTCCATAGCATTGTCTATATCTCCTAAGGTTTAAAATTGTCAAAATTGCAATATTATGATTGCAGTAGTGACACTGTATTAATTCCTATGCATTGCACGGGTAAAACAACGTCTATATTTTAAGATTCTAAATTTTACTATTTGCACCTACTCTTTCTCTGGAAGATAAAAATTTGAAACTAAAAAGATTTTTATGCATGGAGACATCTAGAAATGTTTCAATATATTTTAGGGCAAAATTAGTACATGCTCTTTAAAGTATCGTTGAACTCCCAATTTTGCCTCTTAAAGTATCTATTTGTCTATTTTCCTTCTTATACTATACTTCTTTGTCTAACGCGGTTTGTTCGTGAAACAACCGATATATACTTCAAGGAAATTTTTTAAAAACTTCAAACAACCTTCTAAAAAGTATGAAATTCACGCAAAACACCCCGACCAAAAATTCAAAAATTATAAAAAACACTATAAAAATTTAGAAAATTATAAATAGTCACATAAAACATATGAAAATTACAAACAATGACTAAAATTTTAAATGTGCAAAAATCACCCTAAAAATTAGAAATTATGACATCTTGAATTCCGAAGTTTAGAAATAGTCCTCTAAATATCTTAAAAATTACAAATGGGCCTTAAAAATTCAAAACTCACGAAAAGCAGCCTGGATTTTTTAAGGGTATTGGTTTGAAATTTTAGATTTTCACCATGAAAAAAAGAATCCAAAAATGACCAACAATCCCTATTTTTTACGAGCATTGTTGAGAAATTTCAGATTTTTAGGGCATTTTAAGTTTTCAACGTGGTTTTTGTGATTTTTTAATCTTTTAGGATGTTTTTAGTAATTTTTATATCTGTTAAGGTGCTTTTTTATAAATTTTAATGGGAAAATTGCTTTAAGGCCCCAAATTTATATTTTCAATATGCTCTAGCCCCCCCAACTTTCAAACATATGCTGCAGCCCCACCTTTTTGAAAAAATTGTTAAAAGCCCCTCTCCCCAAGTTCCTATGCAAACTTTATACATAATTCCTATTTTACCCTCCCCTACACACCCCTCCTCCTCCTCCGTTTCCCCTCTGCCCCCGCCCCGCCTCCCTCCCCTCCCCCTACACCTCCTCCCCCCCCGCCTCCCTCCCCTCCCCCGCCTCCCTCCCCTCCCCCTTCACCCCCTCTCCCCCTCTCTTTTTTCCCCCCGCCTCCTCCCTCGGTCCCCCTTTGCCCCTTCCCCGCCCCGCCGCCAGCGCGTCCCGATGTTAACTCTTTTTCTGTAACATGTTAACTCTTTCCCGTAACATGTTAACTCTTTTCTATTAACTGTTAACTCTTTTCTGTAACATGTTAACTCTTACAGCTAACATGTTAGCTGTAAGAGTTAACATGTTAGCTGTTAGAGTTAACATGTTAGCTGTAAGAGTTAACATGTTAGCTGTAAGAATTAACATGTTATCTGTAAGAGTTAACATGTTACAGTAAAAAGTTAACATTTTATAGAAAAGAGTTAACATGTTACAGAAAAGAGTTAACATTTTACAGAAAAGAGTTAACATGTTACCGAAAAGAGTTAACATTTTACAGTAAAGAGTTAACATTTTACAGTAAAGAGTTAACATCCACTGACATAAGAAAGAAGAGGGTAAATTCGGGATTTAAATCAGCTGATATGTCTAATCATGAGCTGGCATGTCTAATCAAGTGCTGAAATGAGCTGGAATCATGATAGAGGGGCTTGGCCATATTTTTTTCAAAAAGGAGGGGCTAAAGCATATTAAAACAAGTTGGGGGGGCTAGAGCATATTGAAAATATAAATTTGGGGCCTTAAAGCAATTTTCCCAATTTTAATTGGTGTTTTGTATAATTTTGGGGGGTTTTCAATGTATGTAAATTTTAGATTTTCAGGAGGATATTATTATTCGCAACCCCATATTTTAATACTCTATAAAATTGACTATATTTAATCTCAACCGTACATCAATGTCTACCCGAAAAGCCTCAACAAATCTCAGCCACGCCATCTCGGAGTCTTGACGCTTCACGCGTCAACCGACCGCTGCCACCTCTCCGCTCGGTCGCGAGAACCGGGCCGTGGCCCTCGCGATTGGGCGGGTCGTCAATTTCGAGAGAAATCGGGTATATTTAAGAGAGGAGGAAGAAAAGAGGGAGGCGGGGGAAAAAAAAGAAGGAAGGAAAGAAAGAAAAAATGGGGGCTCGATCTCGACCGCAGTTCGTTTTATTTGGAGATTCGATCACGGAACAATCCTTCAGACAAGGTGGATGGGGGGCCGCCCTCGCCGACACGTACTCCAGAAAGGTAATGTAGCTTGCCGCCTCTTTTCAGGATAATGATCTACTCTTTGTTTTTGTTATTTTTTTTTTTAAATCCTCATCTTTCTAAACTAAATCACAACTTATAAAATCAAAATCAAGCTTAATGTACATGGAGCGATATCGAGGTCGTAGATGCCAGGAGAGTCGTATATCGGATCGGTGCTCCGATCTCCTGCTAGCAATGAACTGGTTCGGATCCCGACGGTGGAGGGCACCGTGATGAACGAGGCTCCCCTGCGCTGCTCACGACACGCGCAATAACCTCCCAATCGATACTCTAACCGGTCACCCATCATCGTATTTTGGAAGTCGTAGTATAAGAGATGAAGTTTCCATCCATATCAACTAAGGATGTGATTATTTAGCTAACCACAAAATCCCTATAGGTAGGCGTAGAGATAGGATCTCATTAACTCTTTGATCATATTCCAAATCTCATCTCAACATCATATCAAATAGTTTTGATATGACAACCCACCAAGGGCACCGGATCTAGCATACCCCCACTCCACCGAAAAGTGGGCTGCAACGCTCTAAGTCGATCATAAGGTCTATGCGGCTGATGTGTTGTGCAATCGTCGAGACAACATGCAACTTAGCAAGCTCTACACTATAAACCCTTTTAAAAAGCGAGTATAGAGACATCGATCCCATTGAGAAAAGAATAATATAGATAGACTCTCGTGTACCCTAGATTCAACTGGAAACACATCTCTAGTTCGAGTATCTTCTAATCTCTATTAAGAGAAGCATACCCGACTAACGCGGAACTATATGGCAACTCAGACATTGTCAAAACAAATCTTCAAATGTAGATCATACAAAGTAGATGCGTGATCTTCCTCTTGCACTATTGCTGATTCAACCTAAGAACAATTATATTGTGGCCATAGGTGAGAAGTCAAAAGTAGTAACACTACTCCCAAACTTTCACAACATAGTCGAATGTCACTAAGGGTATAATTGGAACAAATTGTATGCTCATTATATTTTTTTGGCTTCACATGATAGTAAAGAAAAGATACATTTGTCTACCCCAGAATAATATAGTCACCTAACACACGTGGTGGGATCATGTGTCACGATAGAATAACACTCCTCTAGAGAGTATATGTTCATTTGTACATTGTGCACGTGTTCACCTAATCAGCGAGCTAACCGTGCCTTGTCTATTTGCCTCCCACTCAGAAGGCATACCCTAACGCCTTAGTGGAATGCGAAACACATCTGTCTTTGAACATGTTGCAATGAACTTAGATCGTTCGTTAAGTCGATCATTCTCAAGAATGATCTCATCTCGATTCTCAATTGATACGATACATCTTTTCCATGAATACCGCTTACTATCACCGCAATTCATGATATTTTCATTGCTATCTCATATTTGATCGCTTTGTCATAGCACCAAAAGTAGCTACTCGTGAGAGTGTGCCCATGTATACTTTTCTTTTCTCAAAAGGCTTGACGTCTCTATGCTCGCTCTTTACAAGGTTTTGTAGTGTATAACTTATTGATTGTAGGTTATCTCAATGATCACATGACACAACAGATGTATGGACTTTGTGATTGATTCAGAGCATTGCAGCCCACTTTTCGGTTGAGTAGGACTGTAGGAGTATGTTGCATGTGGCGCTCCTCGTGGGCTAATATATCAAAACTATTTGATATGTTGTTAAGATGAGATTTAGGATAGGATTAGAGAGTTAATAAGATCCTAGCTCTAATGGTTGATTATTTTCATCTATAAGGATTTGGTGGCTAATTAAATAATCCTATCCTTAGTTAAAGTTCCCTTATAAATAGGGATGCAGACTTCGTCTCTCATACTACACCTTCATACATATAACTAGTGGAAAAAACCCTGCTTTTGGCTACTTAAGCGGCCCGCAAGGTGAAAACAGTGCCTCATCGCTATGCTTTTGTCAAAAGCTACCAATAAAAGCGAACGTGGCACTTTCTGCTTGAAAATGCGTCATAGGCTCCTAAAAATGATACGGGTGTATCTTCTTCTCTGCTTTGGGAGCTTAGTGATCCTAATGGAAACTTAAGGATAGACGATTCTTATGATATATTAAGAATAGAAACGTGGATGAAGCCGTAGAAGGCGACGGAAGAAGTCAGAAGGAGCGAAATGCAGATAACAGAAAAAACTAGCAGAACTCTGGCCGGTCGACCGTGGCAACATGCGCGGTCGACCGCCAACCTGCACGGTGCAGGGTTTGAGACTGGACTTTGTCCGGTCGATTGCGCCACATTTCGTGGTCGATCGCATCGGGTTCCTGGGCGTTTTATGACTCATGATTGATACAATTTTGTGATTTGATTGAGCTTATTTATTTACAAGTTTGCATCCACATTGTACTCTATAAATAGAGATTGTTTAAGATTTCTAAACAGGGGAGATTGTTAGAGATGTAGATCTAAGGAGATTAGGTCTAAGAGAGAAATCAGAGAGAATTTCTAATCAAGATATTAGGGTTTAGAGAGAATCAGGAGACTGTTCTTGATTCTAGAGAGATTGTGTGAGAGAGATTTGTAATCTATTATTCTCATAATCTAGAGAATGTATTTTTCTTTACCAAAAACTGAATTGTTCTTGTGTTTTCTATCATCTTTTTCTCAACCCACTCTTGATAATTCCGCGATCAAGGGTGCTCGTCCGGCGATTCGTATCAGGTTGGTATCAGAACGATTAGATTCTGTAAAGGGGGATCCTGTGTATGATCCTTACTCGATCGCAATACAAGAAGCTTGGTGAGATCCTTTTTCCTTTGGAAGAAGTCCAGAGGTTAAGGAAGAAGAAGATGACTGAATGCAACAAAGATGGAGGGGCTCGAGAGTTTTCTCAGCTGAAGTTCTAACTTGAACGGGACTTCAAATTCCTAAAGAGGGGAGCCATGATACGGGTGTATCTTCTTCTCTGTTTCGAGAGCTTAGTGATCCTCATGGGAGCTTAAAGATAGACGATTTTCATGATATCTTGGGAATAGGAGCGTGGATAGAGCCGTAGAAGACGACGAAATAAGTCAGAAGGAGCTAAACGCAGAGAATAGGAAAAACTGGTAGAACTCTGGCCGGTCGATCACGGCAACATGCGCGGACGACCGCCAACCTGCACGGTGTAGGTTTTGAGATTGGACTCTATCCGGTCGACCGCGTCACATTCCGCGGTCGACTGCGTCGGGTTCCTGGGCATTTTAGGACTCCTGATTGACACAGTTTCCTGATTTGATTGAGCTTGTTTATTTATAAGTTTGCCATCAACGTTGCAAACTCTATAAATAGAGATTGTTTAGGGTTTTTAAACAAGGGAGATTGTTAGAGATGTAGATCTAAGGAGATTAGGTCTAAGAGAGAGAAATCAGAGAGAAATTCTAATCAAGAGATTAGGGTTTAGAGAGAATCGGGAGACTGTTCTTGATTCTAGAGAGATTATGAGAGAGGGATTTGTAATCTATTATTTTCATAATCTAAAGAAAGTATTTTCCTTCGGTAAAACCGAATTGTTCTTGTGATTTCTATCATCTTCTTCTCAACTCATTCTTGATAATTTCACGATCAAGAGTGCTTGTCTGGGGACTCATATCAAAAAAATATCATCGTGCATTGAAAAGCACTTTTAAGTGCTTAACAACGCTTTATAAAAAATAAATACAAGTTTTATATTATAATATACCTGAACCAAAACTTAACCCATTTTCTTGTAAAATCCTCTGCCTCTCTCTCTTCTCTGCTTTTGTGACTCGAGATGAAAATAAAATCAAATCTTAACTCCAGCTACAGCCACCTCCGGCTAACTTTGTAGGCTCTTACCATCATATCCACTTGCAATTCCTTCTCCACCAAGCTTTTCCTTCATCACCGCCTTCTCTTGAGCTACTCATCGAAGCTCATTATCACTATCTCTAGTCGACCGTAGTTCATTTTATTTGGAGATGTGGTCATAGAACAATCCTTCAAATAAGATGGATGGGAGGCCGCCCACGCCTATACATCCTCCAGAAGATAATGTAGCTTACCACATCTTTTCATCTCCTTCTAAAGATTGAAATTTATTACCATTTTCATATAGATTGCATCAGGATAGTGATCTGGTGTTTATTTTTTTAATCCTAATCTTTCCAACCTAAATCACACCTTATAAAATCAAAATCTAGCAAAATTTAAAATAGCATAACAAATTTTAATTTGTATGTGCGCAAATTGAAAAGCTGTTTGACTGATAGACGAGCAAAATGTACATGCTCTATGTTGCAATATTAGTATGGAAAAAGGCGAAAAAATATTAGGCTATATCTGTGTTTTTGATAGTTAGAGTACTAATTTAATATATTCTGGATGCACCATTTTAGCCTATTTTTATTTTTTATCTGGTGCGAATTATTATTATGGAGAGATTAGATAACATTAAAAAGGTGATTAAAATGAACCCACCTACCCCTACCTGTATTAATCATCTAGAGGGAATATTTTTTTGACAAAAAACACACCTAGTCCTTCTAATTCCACATTTTTTTCTAGCAATCTTATTTTATGGTTTTTTTTCTCTTTTCTTTTGCAGACATTCTTTTCACAAATTTTTTGCCACTATATTTTTTGCGGCTCATTTCTACATATTCTTTCTTGTCATCTTTAATTTTTCCCTTTAGAGTCATAATAGCGTTCTTTTATACAGTTTACCATCTTACATATATGATAAATCATAACTTACAAGTCTATTAGCAATATCCATTTAACAAATCTCATATTGAAAACTCAAGAAACAAATCTCATCAATTGTAAAAGTGGGTGAGATCAAGATCCTCATGTCAATTAATATTTTATTAACCATCATTGGTATTTTTTCAATGGCCTAATCTTGTGACAGTTGTCTGAACTTTAATAATTATTTCAATATTGAAACATAATTTCTTTATCATCTTGCAAATAAGGTCCTCAAATTTTGAATTACTTGCTAATAGATGCATTATATTAGTTGATTTGAGTGCAAAAGGGTTATTCAAGACTCAAGTTACGATGTTAGTTGGAATGGTCATAATCCCCGTAAAACAAGTGTCTGTTTGGTCTATTTTAAGTTAGTCTGAATGTTAGTCCACGCGAAAAAATTAGATTAACCTAAAATAGTTCTAGGATAATATAGTCTCAATAAAATACCCCCTAATTCAATTCAAGGATAAAAAGCAAACATGGCCTTAGTGTTGTAAGATAGGTGGAAAAATACATACTGGATCGGTGCTTCACATTTTGCAGCTAGTGATGAACTAGTTCGGATTGCAACAATGGAGGGAACTACAACAAACAAGGCTCTACCACACTATTCAGAAACATGCAACATCTTGGTCGGTACCCGAGCCAATCACTAATTTTGTGTTTTGGAAATAGTGGTATGAGAGATGAAGTTTCCACCTCTATTTATAAGGCGAACTTCATTTAGTTAGCCACCAAATCCTAATAGATAGGCATAATCAACTATTAGAAGTAGGATCTCGTTAAGTCCTTGATCTTATCCCAAATCTCATCTCAACAACATATCAAATAGTTTTCATATAGCAGCCCACTAAGGGCACCAAATCCGACATACTTGCACTCCACCGAAAAGTGGTTGTAATGCTCAGAATCGATCATAAGGTCCATACGGCTGATGTGTCGTGCAATCATTGAGACAACCTACAAGCGGTAAGCTCTACACCATAAACCCATGTAAAGAGTGATTATAGAGACATTCCTATTGAGAAAAAAAATTACGGAGTCTTGTGTACCCCACATTCAATTGAAAATACACCTCTAGTCTGAATATCTTCTAATCCCTTTTAGGAGAAAGCATACTCAACTATCGCGGAACTATATGATGAGATTCACACATCTTCAAAACAAAGCTTCAAATGCAATCATACAAATTAGATGCACCTATTATCTTCTTCTCACACTAATATTGATTTAATCTGAGAACAACTGTTTTCTTAATCACCTTCCTTTAGGCTGAATATATCATGGCCATAGGTGCCCATACCTTCATAACATAGTCAAATGTTATTACGATTATAATTGGAACAAACCATATGCTCCTTATATTTGTGGTTTCACATGATAGCGAAGGAAACATTCGTCTATCCTAAAACCATAATCACCTACCATACATAGTAGGATCATGTGCCATGATGAAGTAATGCTCCTCTAAAGAGTATATGTTGATATTTATATTGTGCACATCTTCATCTAATCAGTGCGCATACAGTGTCTCTTCTGTTTGCCTCCCGCTCAACAAGCGTACCCTTGCGCCTAAGTGGAACGTAAAATACTTCTGGTTTTGATCAGTTTTCAATGAATCTGGATCATTCGTTGAGTCGATCATTCTCAAGAATGATTTCATCTCAATTTCAATCGATGCGATACAACTTCTCCATGAATGCCGTTTACTATCACCACAGTTCATGACATTTTTATTGTCATCACATTTTTGATAGCTTTGTTATAGCGTCAAAGGCGACTAATCGAGAGTGTGCCTCTATATGTTTTTTTTCTCAAGGGGCATGATGTCTCTATGCTCTCTTTACAAGGTTTTGTAGTGTAGAACTTGCTGATTGCAGGTTGTCTCGATGGTCACATGAGACAACATCCGTATGGATCTTGTGTGATTCAGAACGTTGCAATCCATGGTTGAGTGGGAGTATGTTGGATTTGGCGCTCTTCGTAGGCTGCTATATCAAAACTATTTGATATGTTGTTGAGATGAGATTTGAGATAAGATCAGAGAGTTAATGAGATCCTACCTCTAATTATTGATTCTCCTTATTCATAGGGATTTTGTGGCTAATTAAATGGTCCTATCCATAGTTGAAGTTCCCCTAGTAAATAGAGATGCAGACTTCACTAGTTCATCTGTCACACTACATTTCCATTTACTAAAATTAGCAATTTGCTCGAAAATTGATTGGAAAGTTGTCCCATGTGTCGTGAACAGTGCGGAGGAGTCTTCATCATAGTTCCCTCCATCATCGGATCTGAGCCGTTTCACTATTAGCAGCAGATCGGAGAACCGATCCGGTATGAATTTCTCCTCGCATGTTACAACATGTCTAGAGCATGCAAAATCAAGTCCGGCAAGGACAAATAGGTGAACATCTTCTTATTAAATTTACAAAGCAAGTATATGGATCATTATTAGCTATCTTACAGTGAATTCTTATTGGATGCATCAAGGCAGAATAAAAAGGAATTTATAATGATGCTAGGCGTGTTAAAGCATAGTTGTGATTCCTTAGACTCCCCTCGAACTATCGTATAGTTCTTGCGAGCTAATTCTCTCCAATACACAAATTACTTCCCCAAAATTGGCGTATCATTTACAAGTATGCAGGGTGCAAGTTCTCTTTAAGTGCACATGCACAAGACAAAATGCTTTATGCACAATCGAGTGAAAGGAGACGAACAATTGAATATATGAGTCAATTAATTTACTGTAAATAAATACCTATGTTAATATAACATGAAATGAAACCATGAACCCAACACGAACTATGTGAAAAGAAAAAACAGAACATGAAAAAAACGAACTCCATAAAAACGAAGTATTTAAGTATTTTGTATGAAAAAAATATTTAAATGCATAACTAACTTTCTAGTTTCAAGTTTTCTACTATACGTTTTGGAAAACTGTAACCACAAAAAAAAAAAGATTTATAACGTACGACTGACCAAACTTGTGTGTCGAAGCAAACTACCCCCTTCGAATCTAAATTTTCTAAATGGCTAGTTACGTGGTCAAATTCGTACAACAACTCGTTACGTATCGCATACGATGTAACTATGTGTTACAGGATTCTTAACTTGAACAAGTTTGTCTGATCAGAAGGTATCTAAATAAATAACCGAGATCTGAAAAATAAAGTTGTGGTTATAACATACATGAAAGTAATTATTCATCACACTCACTGACCAAGAAAGCACGAACTTAAACACTATGATACCATGTACAATGCACTACATATTGATCTTGCATACAAAAGCAAGCTAGCCCTTCTCAAATCCAAATTTTCTAAGTGGCTAATTGTGTATCCGAATTTGTACCACGACCCACTACATACCGTGAACCGTGTAATGATGGTCCTAACTTAGGGGAAGTATATATAAGCACACTCTATAATCGAGGAAGCTCTTGAGTTTATGCAACGAAATAAGTAAGCATTTAGATTCAAAGAGCTCTGATGAAACCCTAGTGGCGGAAACTTGTCAATTCTAGAAAAATAACTTGCATAAAGAAACCTATCAAAATGGTAAATAGCAAAATTCAGCTATTACTTATTGAATTGATAACATAAACATATTACGATGTCTAGGATCATTATCCTCTCCGGCGTCTCCGCTTTAGGATGTTAGCATTAATCTCTTCTCTTTACAGTGTAACTACTAGTACTAAGTAGTTAATGTCCTTAATGTGTTTCGATTTATGTCTGTATAAAATACTATAGGAGCATGTCTTGGTTCACAAGGTACATTGCTCAAAACTGATTCTTTAACTCCGTTATCCTCAACAACTACATTTTCTAGTATGCACATGATGGCGTAGACACTAATGTAAGTTATTAACACTTTTTCGAGCTGCCTAGATCTCACTTGTGTCTTAATTAGAAGTGTTATATATACTCTTTTAAGCACCATTGGCAGATAAATTTATTGTTATTATTATTTTTTGCATAAATCGTGATGTGTATGTTGGATTTGAAAACATCATTGTTTATATTGCCCGCAAAATGTGTTTCTGTTACTATTACTCACATGCCTTCTATTCAGGCAGATATAATTGCTAGAGGCTATGGTGGATATAACACAAACTGGGCTTTGTTTTTGCTTAATCAGCTATTTCCTCTGGTAAGATTTGGCCACTCTATCAATCTTTATTCTTTATTCCGGACATTTAAGCATTTTACTGATGGATGTAATTCGATACTGGAGGCTTCATCATTTTATAGTTTCTTTGAGTTTCTTATTTGATACGGTAATTGCAGATGTTTTCTGGGAAGTTTGACTCAAATACTTGCTGACTTGTGCAATAATCTGAACTTCAACCATTTTATGTTTTTTTTAATCTTCTTGTTTGAAATGGCTCAATTATAATAGATGTTTTCTTGGAAGTTTGAGTCAAACGATTGCTGATTTGTTCAGTAATCTTTTATTGGTTGATAAAACACAAATAAAGTAGAAATTGGAAAGAGACAACAGTACCCAATTGTTTGTTTCTATTATAATTATGTTTGTATAAAGTTGGAAATGTTACATGCTTACAATTATTATGCTTGAATTGAAAAGGTGAGCAATGGCAGAAGGTATTGATCCTTGCTTCCGTCAACCTATCAGATAAAAACAACAATGTTAACCAAAACAAAGCTTTCTGCAGCTTTTAGCCCATAATCCAATTTGTTGAGGTTAAATAATTCAAATAAACAGAATGGCAATGCAGATTTTAGATACCTGAGCTTCGTAAAGACATCAAGAGATATCGAGAAGTACTCCTTAAATTGAAGTCAGTTAAATATGACTTTCTTCTGGAAAAGTTTGGCTCAAGTTTATTTCTTACCTTATTGCTTTGGCGGCTAATTCAAGCTAG
>BQKN01001045.1:326646-343839 GCA_022839385.1 Asparagus kiusianus
TTCTAGCTCGGAACAAAAACTTGTTTGCGAAGAAGAGGTTTCTGATTAGACAAATCGAATAGATAGTCATTTTGTATGTAACGGTGATTTCTTTGTAAGTTCGCCATATGAGTGATCAACTGTATATCTCATGGTGGATTTCAAATTCGATGAGTTAATTGTTGGCACTATCTTATCTTTCTCATAAGCAATGTGAAACTGATGAGAACTGATGATGTAATGGTGTATTATTTCTTTGGGGGGAGAGGCCGTCCTGAGACATACCTTCCATTTTACTAGAAAGAAACTCTGAGACTGCGCATATATGTAAAGCAACTAAGAAACAACTACTCATATCATAAATGATCCAAACTCGGGTAATTCTGATCACAATTTAAATTGTGAAGCAAATTATGTTATTTCTATCACCTACGAGTTGTATAAAATTGTGTGTTATTTTGGAGGATATGGCTGCGAGGGAGCTAAGGACATATGCTTGCATTAGTATGCGAGGTATTAAATATCAGATATCGAGGAAATTGGACGACCAAAATCCATCTTGGATGCGAATATTTGGATATGTAGTAAATGTCAGAGTGCTTTATCGGATGATGTTGTTGTATAATATAACGTCCTAAAATGTAAACTAAGAATACTTAATGAAATATGAGAATACAAAAATGTGAAAAATATATGTTTAGTATCACTAACAAATTGTTGAAACTCAATTACAGAAAGGAGCCTACTACAATTTGCTAAAAACTTCATAGGGCTAGATATTTTTGCTAAAAGCATTAGAGAAATTTTGCAGAATTATATTGTTTTGTGATAATCTATATAAAAGGATATATCGGCTGATATATTTGCCATATTGGGATATATCACCCAAAAATCACCAAAAAATGGTAAAGGATATTGAGAGCATAGCGTTTCGCTACAAGCATTATAGAAGGATATATCGGTTGATATATTGGGATATTTAGAGCAATGCTAGTATGGTTACGACATTGCGGACTAGTAATATGGCAATTCCTATGCTTAGTGGCTGATTCAAAGTAAATTTACGTGTTGATGTGGGTTACTTTTCTTTATACACCATGGTCTTTTAAGACTGATATTGAAAAAGCACAACATTTCAAATAATATAGAATACCTTGAATTGTATAAGTCAAGAGTCACTAAAATAGCCATATTTCATTTATTAAGTGTAAAAATAACATGCATCCTAATCAAACAGAATTATGAACTCATTATTTATGTACTTAATTTTGTAAGCCTCAGGCCTATATCTAATGTGGCTTTCATGTGTTTACTTTAAAGATTGTAGTCTGGGATAGTTCTTTAATTATCATAAAATAAGCATCCAACAATATTTGTTAATAACCTTAGTTCCCAGTTCATATATGTGATAGATATCAGTGCATCTACATCCTCAAAAATTTGAAACATAAGGCACACATAGAGATCACATTATCATGCTAAGACGGGAGAAGGCTAGAGTTGCTTGAAGAGTAATTGATGCAGTAACTGGACCATATTGAGGTTAGTTTTAGTGAGGTGAATATTACAACACTAGGCAAATGAGTAAATGATGGTCTCAGCTCAATTTTATTTTACTTCCACTAAAATCAAGAGTAAGTGGTGTAGAACAAGAAAATTGTTGACTTAAAGGAAGAATTCTTAAGGGTACTTGTCCTTTCTCAAAGGCTATGTTGAACGAAGACTTTGAAGGAGATATATGTGATAATTAGGTTATTCGATACTTGCTAGCACGTGTTGGGTACTAATTTGGTGTATACTAGATTTTACGATGTACCCTGCACATATTGAAAATGTATGGTAGATGTATCAAAGATCAGTAAGTTAAAATATGCATGTATGAGGAATCATTCATTTACTATTCTTTTTAAAATGTATATGACGTGTGTTGTATTTAAATAATTTGCCTGGTTCCTTAATAAGAAATGTGATTGTTCACATAAATTGTAATTAAGATAACAAGAAAATGTTAGTGATATATGAGATAAGGAGCATTAGCACTCACAAATTATGTATAATATTAAGTGTTGTATATATCGTATCTGTATCGTAAATGTTTATGTTCTTGTGTTCTTCATGTATACTTATCAAACATATATCCTTACTGTCATTTTGTGTCTGGATGTATGTTTGTAAGTATATATATTACATAATTATACTTTATGCATATATTTGGGCATAGCCATGCCATGTATGACCTGGATTTTCAAGTTTTAGTGTATCTCTGTGTCCATGTAATATCAGTTGAATTATGTAAATGTCCATGCTTTACAGTTTAAAGGCATTTATAAATAATGGGTAGGCTAAAATAATATGAGATTAAGAAATTAGACGGGGGTTGCGACACAAATTTTGTATTGGCTTGCAAATAGGTGGTATAGCTGATTATACTAATTTTCAAAATTGTTTGTTATTGCATTGGATTGTCTATTAATTTTTCAAATCTTATGTCTCAACAAGTAAGGTAATATGTGAAATACACTTACTGTTATTAATAAAGAGAATTTTCATAATGCCACAATTTTGATCATTACATGAAATCTAAGAAGATGTTCTATATCAAATAAAATCAGTTTGTATTTACTTGAACATTATCTTTTTTCTAATAATTTAATTTTCTCCATCCAGCACTGATCATGATAGTTATGTAAGTTTGTAGTTTTTAGGCCTCCATAATGAAAATTAGTATGCTCCAGTCTTAGACGACTAGAAAAGGCTTTCTACCCCAAAACATGTTGGGCTCTCCTTGTCTTGTATTCAGTTCTGTTGATGGTCCTGTCCCCTGTTAAATTAACAGCCTTTCATTTTCTTCTTTTTTTTTAATTTCCTTGATCCTTGATCATTTATGTTTGTCCTCAACCTTCTATGCTCCATCAGTCAAAATTCTATTAATTCATTCTAACTGCACACTTCGCAGTCTTCAATGCATGTGCATGCTATCAATTGGTTCTCGATTATTTATCCTCGATTAAGTTTCCTTTGAGACCTCACATTTGCACCTATAGTCCTATGTTTTACTATTTTGCCACTTGTCCATTCAAATGTTACCAGATTTGTGGCTTTGGATCATGGTACATGTACGGTTACGCGGCATGCTACTTTGAATAGCACATGGTACAAAGGAGACAAGCTTAATTACATTGGTATTTTGGATCACTATGCACTCGATAGCATTTGCCACGGCCATTTTGATAATTGTACATGTATCGTGTTACATCCAGTTTCATTAAACAATCGAAGTTTAATCTCCAAACTATAAAACCATGGTATCACTTTCACTTGAGAGTCACAAATCAGTTGATTAAGAAAAGATTAATTGGTAGTGCTGAATACATAAAAACATTCACATTGAATCAGTCACTTACGAACCCTCTTAATTTATTTCTGGGATCAAGTTTAGGCAATTTGGATCAGAATTGAATCCTGAATCAGAAAACATGAACTGGTCATAATCCAAGGAGGGTTGAATTGGGTAATACAATGCTCTTAGAAAGACTCTAGAGTCAGAGACTCAGTCCTCATTCTCTGGACGAAAATCATAAGCAAACATGGACTGCTTTCTTAATGCTTAAAAAGGAAACTCCCTAACTCATTGAGATAAAGTCTTTGCCGTTCTTGTTGTTTTATTTTTGTTACTTCAAGAAGGTTTGAAATAGATATTCTTTAGGCTTGAACAGAAACATCCAATTACAGCATAGATGTTGCATTTTTCACTAGATGATAGCCTATGTATGTACATTTAAACATGTAGATGTGGATAATGTTCTGCAGAAGATAAATAGTAACTCATAGCAAAGAATGCAGCAAGGACCAAGGAGGAATTTCTGTTGATAGCTATAGGGACTGCATGACCTTTTTTTTCACGATTTTGTGAAAATTATTCTGCAATGTTATTGTTCCTATATCATGCTGATGTTTATTTGCAATGAGCTGTGTTTTATTTGCATTGGTTCATTTGCAATACCCCCAACATTTAGGCTTGTAATAGCCTATGCTACTCACTCATAAGTAGCAAGATTAGATGGACATGTTGTTTGTTCATAAATATATGGTTGTACATTCTTTTATTTCCACTTGGACGTGCAGTACTTACATATGTGCATGTGTTTACCTGTGATTCTAATGAATATTTATTTCATATTGGCGAATCGTTATTTCCAGCTGTATCTTCATCTAACTATTTCATGGAGAAGTACTTTAAGTAGGTTTTTTAATTTTGATTTTGTAGAATTGCTCAACAGCTCCTGCTGCTGCAACTATTTTTTTTGGAGCGAACGATGCAGCTCTTTTTGGGAGAACAAGTGAACGGCAGCATGTGCCCCTTGAACAGTACAAGGAAAACCTAAAAAAGATTGTTCATCACTTGAAGGTAACATATGCATGCATGCATATATACATACATGATACAAGCATGCATACATACATGCATACAGACACATGTAGCTGTATACATGCGTACTTGTATACATACACAGATACAAGTAATGTTCTGCACCTTTCTGTCTTGCATGCTTGTTTCTACTATTTTGGGAAGCATTAAGTTAAGATATTTATTCTTCAGATAAACTTTCAAAGGATTATCTCATCTTATCAAGGTGACAATACAGGTCTAACACGTGACTCTGCTATGTACTTGTGGTTATGGCCATCTTTCATCCATTTGGAGCAAAATGTTTAGATAAGCCAAAATAATGTATACATATTTTCCACCAGAGAAAGAGATAATATTTATTTTTTCCCTTAATTGTGCATTTGTAGGAAAGGTAGAGAGGTTGCTTCTGTAGAGGATGAAATGAGAGAGAATCGTTTGAGATGGTCTGTTCTCAATGGACCAATTAAGAGAAGTGATAAAGTTGTAGTTAGTGGGGAAAGATATGATATTGAGAAGGATATGATATAGCTTAGTGGAGGAGATATCCCTCAACAGAACTAAATGGAAGAGCACAATCCATGTAGCCGACACCAAAATAATTTGGGAGAAAGTCTTTGTTGTTGTTGTTGTAGAAAGAGAAGCAAGAGGATAAAGGCTCCGCTAAAAGAAATTCTTCTATCTTCAGTTTTACTTGGCATAATTTCCTTTATCTTGTCTTTTATCAACAGTTCTTATATATGATTCCAGCTTTGCACATCTCATGGATATTGGCATATGTCAGGAATGTTCACCAACGATGTTAGTGGTTTTAATCACTCCACCCCCTGTGGATGAGGATGGTCGCATGGCATATGCACGGTATAATATATATATATATTTTTTTAATTTCCTCATTCATATAATCATTCCATTTTCTATGTAGTTTTTGCCATTGACATGAACATTATTGTTGATAATTGATCTGTAGTTATGTAGGGAATTGAAAAAAAGAAGAATATTGGAAAAAGTATTTAGCACAGTTCAGTTGAATTAAATCCTGTTAACAGGATGATTCAATTTCTCTATTTAATAGAAATAGAGATATTATCTGGTCCAGTTATTATATAAAATGGGATTAAAATGAGTGGTTACAGACTTATAGAACTTGAACACAAATAAACTAGTCCTCAATAAGAAAGAAATCTAATCATACTAACATAGAAAGTTTCCAAATAGTTATATTATAAATGGATTTCTAAATCAATTAAAATTTTAAACCAGGAATATTTATTTTATAGATAAGGGTATAAAAGATTTGTTCGGAACTAAAATCAAATTTTCAATACTAAAAAAAACCTTTGATCGTCTTTTTTCCCCTCCTTTTTTCACCTGCTCCTTTGCGATTTTTCATGAGAAAGTTATTTAATATCAAGTTTATTCAAGAATTGTAAGGATTTTGGTGCAAGGATTGAACCTTGTACCAGACATACCGTAAAGACTTGTTCTACTTACCTAGTTACCTACTCCTTTTAATATACCTTACTTTTGGTTCTCGATTTGATAATGCTAGTGTGGTCATTGTTCTCAGGCAAATGACACAACACTCATTCGCACCTTCATCTTTTTTCATAACTCCGAAAAGGATCTCTTGTCTGAGAGAAAGTTGTTACGTGCTGATGTAACTTTTAAATGGTGTATATTGTCTTACACAGACACATGTAAATGAAGAAAATTGAAGTCATATATCATAGGCAAATTGTTCTAACTGATCCATTTGGAAACCATAACCTAGTAAATTCTGTTGAAATAAAAGATGTCATACCCCGGAAGACTGTTTCAAGCCATAAATAAACATTTATTAACTTGCATGCCATGTCCTCAAGTCATTCCAGTACACCTATAGACTGATACATAGCGATCTTCTTTTCTAGTTCTTCATCAAGAAAATTGTCTTGGCATCCATTTGAAACATTTTTAAATAATTTGCCCTCATAGTGTTGGTAATGCATTTTTACTCAAAATTTCCTTAAAATTATTGTAACAATCTTGTAATGTGCTGTTTAGTTCCCTAAAATAATTGTTTTTAATTTTTTTTTCCAGTTCCTTGTACGGTGAGAAGGCCATGGACATGCCAGAGAGAACAAATAAAATAACTGGTGTTTACGCAAATCAGTGTGTTGAGCTTGCTGAAGAATTGCAAATCCCATATATCAACTTATGGTCTCTAATGCAAGAATTTTCAGGATGGCAAAAGAAGTTCTTGAGGTTGGTTGGATATTTGAAATTTATTTTGTTTTTCTCCTTCACCACTAGTTTCTGTATGTTTAGTATAATTAGTCTATATGTTTATCCATGATACTAGGCCTTCACTCCCATCTTTTCCCTTCGGGCTGTACTTCTATCTTTGTCTTACATGACACACACGCACACGTGCTTGACTGCTGACGATAAGACATATTACCTTCTTTTAATACCTGGGGTATGTTTGCAGATAAAACAGAAGTAGAAGAAATAATCATGTCTACTGCATTCTATGATGAATTTTTTATGTAAATTGTATCACATGGATTTTCTTCTGTTCTCCACATCCGAAAGAATAATATTCAAGACACTCATGTTCAACCCTTCTTTTTTGGCGCTCAAGATTCATTTTATCGGGCTTACATATTCCCGATTAATTCCCATCAGATTGCATCCTTGATGTCGTTAGATTAAAATGAGTGTCTAAAACACTACTCTCTCCAAAATAATTTCTCATTAATAGGCATACAGCAAAAGGATTAATGTAGACTTCTAAACCCATAAAAACATAGATATTGATTGTGATAACATCTTTGTTCTTCTGGGATCTCAAGTAACAACACATATTTTGCTTCTCATGCTTCCAACATACTTGACCCTTTTTTTTCCGCAGTGATGGCTTGCACCTGACAGCAGAAGGCAATGCAATAGTCCACAAAGAAGTCGTTAAAACATTCAGTAGTAATCATCTCCGAGCTGAAGAAATGCCATATGATTTCCCTCATCATTCTCAGATAAATGGAGAAAATGCTGAGCAAATATTTAGACAGTGGAGCTAATGTTGTCTTCTTGCCATGCAATCTCATTTTCCGTCTCCATCAAATTACCAATTATCTCTTATGAAACTTTCCTACCCTTCTTTATCTTCCCCTTCTGTTCTTTATGACGCTCTCAAAACTCTCTCAGTGTGCTTTGCTATAATTATTCTCAATGATGACATTTTCGGTTCAATTTTGATTCTGCAAATGGTTGGCTTACTTGTACTTTTGACGCCTTGTCACTACTACGCATACAATACTAACTTTACCATTAGCACATTTGTGTCTTTCGTGATTATTTTCATTGGCATTATTTAAAATGTGTTGGGAAGTTGCCCGGCCGCAGTTAAGGATGAAAAACTGTGTGAGATAATCCATCTGCCGGATACCGAACCGAAGAATGCATTGCCTTACCGCACTACTGACTTACTGCGCTACCGACTGAAGATCTAATGAATACTCTTGCATTTTCAAGTAACCAGCGCTCTCTACAGTTTCTCTTCGAATGAGGTGTAACTGGCTCTGTCAGGTGCCTGCGGGAGATGAAAAGTGTAGGGGGTAGAGGCGACGGTTATTGTTTGTTTAGGGATAGGGTTAGGATTTGTTTTTTTGGTTGGAGAGGAATGTGAGACTTAAGATTTTATGTGGAGAAATATGAATTCCTGAGAGTTTGTGGAATGGTACATCAAAGATGAATGTTTTGAGAGTAGATTAAACCTAGCTTCAGATTACCTTTCAAGTACCGCTAGTCTCTGTATCACATACTAACGTGCTTTTTGTGGATTATTAGTAAATCTACTGAGCATCCCAACGGCGAAAGTAGTATATAGTCTTGTGCAACTCATTGTGTATATCAGGCTGCCACCGATCTAACATAACCCTTTCAAGTCCGTCCCCAACATTTTCTCTCTCCATTTTCTTCTTCTTCCTCCTCGCCGCTTCTCTTCTCCTCATTACTCATCTTCTCCTTCGCTTCTCTACACTAGCAACCTGCGCCGCCAACACATCTCCATCTTGAGGGCCCATTTCGTCATCAGAACCACGTAGAAAAAATGGGTCTAGCTAGAAGTAGGGGTGCATCCAGTCCGGATACGGCTCTGATATGATGCTTACAATATCCATATTCGTTTACCCATCTCAGATACGGATACAGATATATCTCGGTAAAAAAATTCATATCCATATCTACTAAAATCGAATACGGTTACATATATACATGCGGATACAAAACGAATATGAGAAAACTAGATAGTATTCAGAAAAACATAGTTCATGTGATACAAAAGAGTTTGTTAATATGTTCATTATTATCGAAAAGCTAAGATTAGACATCTTGATCATCAAAAGTAACCATAAATCCATAATCTAAGAATCGAAACTATCGTAAGAGTATGACTAATATGTATTCAGATATTTCAGATACGGATATAGATATTTGACAACAAAATCATATCCGTAACCATATCCTATCAGTTATAGATTTAAATAACCATATCTGTATCCTAACAAATAACATTACAGATATTTCCTCAGATACGGATATGGTTTAGCACCCCTAGCTAGAAGGATCAAACCATCGTCACCATAGCCTCCTACCCTACTGTCGTAAAAAAGACCACTGCCAGAGCCAGAGCCAAAACTTGTGCCCGCACCTGGATGGTAATCACCACCATAGCTATGACTACCATATCCGCCAAAGCCATTGTTGCGTCCATACCCTCCACCCAAGTCTTCTCCAACATAACCTGCTCAACACTACCAAAGCTACAAGAATAAGCAAGAGAAGATTCTCCCCTGTAACCTCCAAAACCACCAAATTCCTCTGCATCACTGTCATAACAGAAATATTCACCAAGCCTATGACTGACATCTCCAGTGTCCTATAAGAACTGCTCTCATCATCAGAATTATGTTTATTTCTTTTTTTTTTCCTCGACGACTTCTTTGTTCTGTATTCACATAAGCAACATCCTTCTTTCTATTGTTCTTCTCGTGTGTTTCTTGTTGATCTCCTGTCTTCCATCATGCTCATGCCTCATACGATTGGGCTTGCAAATCTTCTTCGTTCTTTGTTATTTCTCTACCATAACCTGCTCAACACTACCAAAGCGACTAGAACAAGCAAGAGAGGGTTTTCTCCTGTAACCTCCAAAACCACCACCAAATTCCTCTGCACCACCGTCATAACATATATATTCACCAAGCCTACGTCTGACATCGCCGGTGTCCTATAAGAACTGCTCTCATCATCAGAATTATGTTGATCCCCCCTCCTCCCACCCTCAACGGCTTCTTTTTTCCGCATTCACGTAAGCAACATCCTTCTTTCCATTGTTCTTCTCGTGTGTTTCTCGATGATCTCCTGTCTTCCATCAGTCTCATGCCTTGTACTACTGGGCTGGCAAATCTTCTTCATTCTTTGCTATATTTCCCTTCGCACCATCACCTTCACCTTGCTTATCATCTGAATCATGTCCTCTACTATTTCTTCCATGGTCTTTGTTAATATGGCACCAAAGAGAGAATCATAAAAAATAATCCAGAGTTGAATTATGACATGCAGCTCAATTAAACATGACAAAATTGGTATAAACTCAACAAATATAACCTCACTTCTGACATCTGATATATTATGGTGCAAGAGAACCCTAAAAAGGTTTCGTCACTTATCTGCAACGAGAACAGTGAATTTGCTCTTTGCCATAAATATCAGCTTCACATTTCAGTCCTCGATGCCGAGCAGACACTGGACTAAAAATAATTAATTAAACAAACGTCGACAGCACTGGCTGTGACTGGCTCCAATCTGTTCTTGCTCTTCTATTTTGTCACTGTAATTAAATTAATAGGTTTACACTCTGATTTGTTGATATGCGTTGTTCTCCAATGAAATCCAACTGCAACCTGGACTCTTCTTCGCCCCATTTGATCTCTTTGCCCTCCTCACTTCCCATTCATCCTCCTTCCTTTCAGCCTCAGAGTATAGGTTAGACAGCATCGCATAAGCTGTGGCGTTGTTAGGCTCCAGTTGAAAAATTCTCTCAGCTGATAGCCTCGCAAGGACAGGGTTGGAGTGGAGCCTGCTGGCATTAAGCAAAGCTCCCCAAGCTGATGAATTAGGTCGAAATGGCATGGAATCAATCAACTTCTTGGCTTCTTGTAGTAAACCAGAGCGGCCCAGGAGATCAATCATGCAGGTGTAATGATCGGGTCCTGGCTCGATGCCATAGCAAGATGCCATGGATTCGAAATACTGGTACCCTTCTTGAACCAAACCTGCATGAGAGCAGGCCGTAAGAACTACCAAAAAAGTGACCTGGTTGGGTTTGCAGCAGCCATCTGTCTTTGTTCTAGTAAACAATTCAAGTGCTTCCCTTGCGAAACCATGCTGAGCGAGTCCCGTTATCATTGCATTATATGCGACAATGCTCGGTTCACTGATTCCTGAAAATATGCGATGGGCATTGCCCAAGTCCCCGCATTTTGAATACATTGAGACTAAGGACGGCTGGATCAAGAGATCCGACTCCAAATCCAATTTGACAACAAGTGCATGGATCTGCACTCCTTGATTTAAGATAGCTAATCCGGCTAAAGCACTTAATACACTCGATAAAGCCATTGGATTTGGCTTGAATCCTTCTTTCATCATTCTGTGAAACCATTTAAATGCAGTAGCATTTTCCCTATTGCTTACAAAACCCGAAATTATGGCAGTCCAAGCAACGTCGTCTTTCTCTGGCATAGCTTCAAAGAGCCCAACAGACTCGTTCATCCACCCTAGGTTGGAAAAGCCCACCAGCATGGAAGTCCATGACACCTGATCCTTCTCCGGAATTGCCTCGAAAATGGCATAAGCCTCATCTATGTAACCATGCTCAACGTACCCGTCCAAGATCGAGTTCCAAGAAACCACATCTTTGCTGCTCATATCATTGAACCATCTCCTAGCAGCATCAATCCACCCGACTCTAGAGTACATCACTATAATCGAATTGCCTACGAAGACGTCATCCACGAAACCCAACAACAACACGAGTCCGTGAACCTGAAGCCCTTCTTCACTCCTGCCCAAATCAGCGCAGGCATCAAGAACGACTGAGAGAGTCGTAGAGTTAACCCCCACGCCGTCCCTTCTCATCTGCGAGAACAGCTGAATGCCGTCTTCCCAGTTTCCGTTCTTCAGAAACCCCCGGATCAAGGATGTCCAGGAGACCACATTCCTCTCCGGCATACAACTGAAAGCCTGTAGTGCTTCGAACATCCTCCCACACTTGCAGTAGCCATCGACCATGGAGGTCCAAGAAACCACGTCCCTCACCGACATTCTTCTAAATATTCTCTCCGCCTCCTCCATGTTGCCAATCTTCAAGTACCCATTAATCAGAGCGTTCGAGCCGACCGGGTCCCGCCACGCACCGGGCATCTCCCTGAAAACATCCTCCGCCTCCTCCATCATCCCTTTCTTCGCGAAACCCGAGATCATCGCCGAAAACGAGACCAGGTTCTTGCTGGGTGCTACACAGAACAAGCGAAACGCCTCCGCGAGGTCGGAGCTTCGGATGTAAGCGGAGACCATAGCGTTCCAGGCGGCGGTATTTCTGTCGGGCATTTGATCGAACAGGTCACGGGCAGTGGAGAGTCGGCCGTTTTCAGCGTACGCAGTAAGAAGCGCGGTCCACGAGACGACGTCTCGATAAGGCATGCGGTCGAAGACGAGCTGGGCTCGGACGAGGTCGCCGTGTCGACCATTTTTGGTGATTTGGGAGTTGCAGAAGGGGAGGTAGCTGCCGGTCTTGGTGTTGGTGGAGGTTGGCTCCCTCCTCAATTGGAAAAATGGGTGATGGAAGAAACTGAGGAATTTAAAATTGAAGCGGTAAAGATTTGACAAGGACGAGGATTTATGCTTTTGTCTGTCGTAGGAGGAAGAGCAAATATTCTTGATGGGCTTGCTGAAGTGGCATGTTATGTTAATAAGATGACGACGACGGAGGGAGTACATCAAACAATAAGAGGAGACTAGCTTGAGAAGACAATAGTTTAGCAAAATAATGAGAAATGAATGAGGGAATCCGTTGAGCCTGAGATAAATTCAGGGTAAATTACACTGAACCCACAAGAAATTTCAGCTTCTAAACTCTCAGTAAACCCTTGATAACTATCGGCATTGCGGAGAAGCCCCGCTAAGTTTTCGACAACCCCATGACGGCGCCAGTCCATATTAAATATCTAAATGTATCACCAACTTATTGGGTTTTTTTTTGCAATTCCGTTAGTTACCGAGGGTTTAGTGCGATTTTAGAAGTTATTCAGGGTTTAGTTCAAAGTTCTGAAAGTTATTGGGGCTTTAGTGTAATTTACCTCAATTTTGCTTGACGAGAGAGAAGATAAACATGCAAGGTAAACCATAGCACAGAAAAAAATGCAAGTACAGTAATTCATCTAGTAGCATTTTATTCTCCTGCAATAGTTACAACGTACCAAAGAACCCCTAGTGAAGTGTATGTCTAATTTCATCACGTTTCAAGTATGATAGCATTGCTTATAGCAACTGTTTTCGAGCTTTCACGGTAAATAGTTGATTTTATTGTCAAGGTGCCGAGTAGTAAAAGTACATTTATAGGTGAGAGGTAATTTTATCAGAGAGATCAGTTGTGCTTCTACATGTCAGTCAGCATTAATTTGCCTCTCAGTACACAAACTCTCACTTTCAGCAGTTAGCAACCAAAGATAGAACAGAAAACACAGGAGGCTGCTACCTGAATGCATGCACCTTTTTGTGCTTTAGGGCCTCAAAACAAGCAAAAAAGCAAACACCCACAGAAACAAATTCTACATGAATGTACACTGTGCCAGTGGAAATAGATGACACGGTATCAAGAATTACATAATTATCGCACTCCTCTTTTTGACAGTAATAATGAATTAGAAAGAACGGATACAACATCAAAGAAAAAGCTAAACTGTATTTGAAACGGCGGGATAAGAAATGTTATGATGGCCCTCTCCCTCATGAAGCCTCCTTTTTTATTGTTTTTTTTTTGTTGTTGCGAGGAACCTTGTCTCAGTTCCGGCCAAGTAAACCCCAGGTCTTGGGTCCTCCTTTCACAGTCAAGACCCGGGTGTATGGTAGAAGTTTTGCAATGTCTAATAGTTAAAAATTAGAGATAGGCATGTCATAGACACGGATCGACCATTGGCCTTTTGAGCCATGGGCCAAGCCCCAACCACTAGGCCACTTGCCGGGGGTCCTCATGAAGCCTTTGCTTTGGCATTATTTACTCTTGAATATAGGAATACTCCAGCTAGTGCGACACCAGTTCCTGAAATAAAACCCACCCACACAGACATCAGTTTAGTTACTTAAACAGAAAGCAGAAATTGAAATGGAAAAACGCTGTTCCACTACCATTTCACACAACCACCAAATCAAAGAGAGGTAACCAAATTTAACAGCAACATAATAATAATACGAGAATAACCAACTAACAACAACACGTTACCAAGTGAATTAACAGGCGATACTGGAGTCCTGAAAAAGAGAACTGATGACAATATCACCACTACTCTCTTTACACAATTGCCTACTGAGTGGCTGACAGGCGACACCCTAGCCAAAATCATATATGCAACCTGCCAGATTTCAAGAGCACAAGTACTACATTAGACAATTTACAGCTACAAAAGAAACTATCATAAATGACGTTGTATTTGAAGTTTGTTGCTGTCCTTAGTCATGTTGTCTGTATTATGCGAACTTCTAATGCATGAAAACTGCACTTGGACAGTAAGAAAGATCCAGCAAGGCAGCTAACACCTGAGGGATGGAGGGCATCAAAGCAACCCAGCAAATATACGTATGTTTTCTGCCGGATATAAGACAATTTATGCATAGGTGAGAGGCTGTCTTTTGTATTCTTGAGGCACATGTTTTATATGCAGCATACCTCAAAGACCGTCTAAAAATTGTTCTTTCAGTATTAATCTTGAACATTAGATCTCTTCTCAGGCATTCTGGGTTCTTATTTTTCTTCGGTGGAACCAGAAGGCCCCTTTTCAATTTTCTCCCTATGTATTTATTTATTTTTAAGTTGCTGCATTGCACCTGTTTAAAGAAGTTTGTGACATGTATTTTAAACATTAGTGAAAAGTGAGGGTGTCAAACTGGGATGCATAAATCATAAGGTTGGGAATACTAAGAACTTGGTTGGAAGCAATTAAGAAGGTTATGGTTATGTTTAACTTAACAGAGGAGCTTTCCCGTAATATAATGGAATGGAAGAATAAGATTCATGTAGCCGATCCCAAACATTTGGGATAAAGGCTTTGATGATGATGTTGTTGTTGTTATTGTACTAACAGGCTTTACTTTAGATGAAAAAAATGCAGATTTTGTGATTGTCCTAGGGGTAAACAAGAGGACAAAAAAATGTGAATATAAGGCGACTGAAATTAAACAAACAATAGCACAATGGATCCTACGTTACCTGTTGATAAGCATGAAAGCAGAGAGCTGCAAGGAAGGACCTCGTATAAATCTCCCTCACACTCAAAGCCTAGAAGACAGGAAGAAAATACGCATACATTCAATTTCAAATGGAATGTAATCAATAAAAAAGAAACTTGAAAATATATTTTTATTCTCTCTAATACAATACTCACAGCAGAACGTATATAAGATGGAGAGAAGTTGACGCCTTCAACAAACAGAGCTATTGGGAGTGACAGGAAAAACGACATAATTGTTATAATGGAGAAGAGCGTTATGTTGTCCAGGGATTCCTGTTGACAAGTGCTGTTGTTCAAGATTCGAATTGCAGAATGATAAGGATAACCAAATGCAATTGTAGATTTGTTCAATTCAGTTCAATCAGCACTCATTATAAAAACAAATTTAATGGTTATTTGATGCAAACATTGATGATCTAAATTAACCAGAATTAGAGCCTCCAGCAACTAAAAAGTAGAATTGAGCAAACGGATTTATACCCACTTTTCTCAAATGAATTACCTCTTTGTTGACCATGATTTTTTTGCTCAGCACATTGCGGGATTGGTAGGTAAGATTGGAAGCCATGGCACTCCACAATCCAGCCCTGTTTACCAGCAAAAGGACCATAAATAGTGTTTCCAGTCCAAATGTTAACAGAAAGGGAATAAAAGAATATGGCATCATTTCAATAGAATCTATTATTGGCAAGAACAGTCCAGGGAGCACATATCCATGTAAAAGTAATACGAAAGTAGATCATCTATGTAATTACATGCAACATTGACTTCACTTGGGTGCAACTTAGTTACCAGTTAAAAGACGCTTCAGTCAGAGATGCTAATGCAACACCGCCGACAATTGGCACGAGAGAAAACAAGACCCAAGCAGTAGGAGCCTGCATATAACACTTTGGCAAGCTATGTAAGTGTAAATCTTGTTCTTAGTGTAAATCGTGTTCTTTTACCACTAGATTACAGGTGGGCAGAATTATGAGATCCCTGACGCTTGGGATGCAAAGAAATCCTATTTCATTTACCTACACGCTTCTTTTTCTACACCAATGCAAACACCTGATGTTTTGGTTCTTGGGCATACGTAGTCAGTCTCGTAGATGGCATCGGTGCGGAATAAGAAGCATGTAGAAAAAGTATTTCTTGAAGAAAGTTCAAAATTCACCTCTCCTAGGAACAAGGTAGACAAGATGACCGTGAAAAAGGGCTCCATAGCTTTGATAGTGTGAGTGAATGAAACAGCAACCTTTCCAAGACTCATGTTAGTGAAAAGATTTCCGAATGTGTGCACAATGGCCAAAGGAAATATCGCGATAAGCTGCAGAGTGAGTTACGTAGATTATCAATTCAACAACAGAAGCGGGTGAGCGTCAGTAATAACCATCAACCAGAAACTTAGTTAACCAAACAATGTCAAAGTACCTGTGATGACACTATCTTAGGTCTCTTGCAGAGGTTCATAGTCCACATAAGAAGTACAAAGAGAGTCCCAACAGCAAATTGAAATGCTGTAACGGTCAAAGGGAAAGGGTAGACCTCCAGAACCTGTAAAAAAAAACAATTGATGTATTAAGTAAAACAAAAGTGAAAGCAGACAAGAAAATTTGCCTGATTAAGATCTAGTTAAATTTTTTCAAGGGAAAATACTTTGTTTAATAGCTTTAGGAGGCTGCAGTGCAATTTAAAAAAAAAAGATTTAAGGTATCTGTGATCAAAAGCTCAACTAAAAATAACATAAGTAATTGGGTTTATGTTTAATTCCGGCAAATTTCACAATCATTGATCACTGTGTGGTAAAAAAGGATGCATCATGTGAAAAATCAGACAACGTTAATGGCTAGAAAAGTCTAAAGGCTGATCTCTATAAACATTCCAGAATTAGGAATGCCCTTGATCTTCTGCTTTACTCAACAAACCTCCTCAAAGAGAACATAAATAGGGTGACAAACTGTCGTTGAAGTGACATCAAACTCATTTGTTGTTGAAGTGACATGTCCAAAGGTTTTGGGGCCATGTCAAAAACGTGTTGTTTGAAATTTTTACTCAGAAAGGCCATTGCAGTCATTAAAAATTAATTTACCAATGAGAGTAAATTAATGCGTTTGAGCTGATGAAATGGAGAGATAAAGAGAATTAAGGACGTGCCTGCTTGTTAAAGATGTTGCAGTAAATGTTGAAGATATACCACAAGGCGAAGAGGGCTCCCAGGTACACAACACTATTGTTGGTATCGGTGTTCGTATCCGTATTCGCGTCTGCTGA